>ML100552.1:0-128554 GCA_003697995.1 Taxidea taxus jeffersonii | reverse complement strand
GGGGGTCCGCGCCGGGCGGGGGTCCGCGCTGGGGGTCCGCGGCTCTGCGGGGGTCCGCGCCGGGGGGGTCCGCGCGGGGGCCGTGGCCGGGGCTCTGCGGGGGTCCGCGCCGGGGGTCCGCGCCGGGGGGTCCGCGCGGGGGCCGGGGCCGGGGCTCTGCGGGGGTCCGCGCCGGGGCCGGGGCTCTGCGGGGGCCGGACGGCGACTCGGGCCGCCCTGGAGCTGGGCTGCGCGGAGGCCGGCCGCGGGCCCGCAGGCCTCGGGGGGCGGCGCTGAGGAGGGCGGGGCGGGGCGGCGGGGGGAGAGCAGCGCCGAGGCGAGGCGAGGCGAGGAGGGGGACAGGTCCTCCGCGGCGTCCGTGGGCCCCGAGCGGCCGGGCCAGCCCGCGGACGTCCGAGCGCGCTGCTGCCGTGGGGGCCCCGCAGGCCGGGCTCGGCGCCGGTGCTTGGCGGGTCCCGCTTCCCTCTTCCCAGGGTGCCGCTCTGGGGGTGAGGTCCGATGGGCACTGAAGCGCCCGCCCCCTTGTTTGCAGACGTCCTGGCCCCTGTCTTTCATCTCGTGTGACTCCTTGTTTGTGTGTTGTTAGTGTGTCTTCTTTAGGGCCTTGTTGTGTGTGAGATTTGTAAGTCGGGGCGCCTGGGCGGCTCGGGTCGTGATCCCAGGGTCGTGGGATCGAGCCCCGCGTCCGGCTCTCTGCTCGGCGGGGGGCCTGCTCCCCCCCCCCCCCCCCCCCCGTGATCTCTGTCAAATAACATCTTAAGAAACGAAGGGAAACGTGTAAGACCTCTCTGGAGGGGAGCAGTGCGACCTTTCGTCACGCACGTGGCGCGTGCACTTTGGACATTCCTCTGTGAACTCTGCCTTCCCGTGGCTTTGCTCTGCTTTCTGTGCAGGTAAGACCCAGACCGTCCCAGGCTGGTCGGTGCTTGGAGAAGTGCCTCTGCCCCAGCCAGGCCTGGGTGCTGGATTCCGGCGGGTTCGCTCCGGGGAGCAGGGGCACACCAAGCTCAACTGTAGGAACACAGACTCACGTGCACATTCGTGTAATCGAGGCTCGAAGGTAGGGGTTAAAACGCACTGGGGTTAGCGTCCAGGGTGAGTTCTCAGTGGCTAATGGGAGCGTAGAAGTCCTGATGAAGACGTAGAAGGAAGTTGGGGCACAGATTCAGGACTGCAGTCCTTACCTGCTCAGGCACTTCTCAGACCCGTTCTCCTGGGCCAGGAGACTGTGACCTTAGAAGCAAGGCATCCTGTCCACCAGGGTGGCCAGGCATGCTGGGAAAATTTCCATGTTGAGAAATTAAAAAAAAGGGAAGAGAGACAAAATGATAAAACAGGCGTATTTGTAGTCGCCCCCAGTAGATGTTCATTCTTTCCTTATGTTTGTCTTTGATTCCTTTACCTTTTTAAATTTTTAACGCTTTTAGGTTTTTTATGTTTTTAAAGACTTTATTTAAATGAGAGACAGTGCTTGTGAGAGTGAGCTCAAGCAGAGGTGGGGGCAGAGGGAGGAGCAGACTGCCTTTGAGCCAGGACCCCGAGATCATGACCTGAGCCAAAGTCAGACGCTTAACTGACTGAGCCCCCCAGGCGCCCCCTCTATCTTCTCATCAGCGCTGCCCTTCTGAGGAGCAGCCAGTGTCTGTGGGTTTAATTTAGTCGTGTGTGCATATGCCTGTGTACGTCCCCAAATACAACATTTTGTGATGTGTGATCTTTAGAAATAAATCGTGCTGTAAGTCTTGTGCATCGGCTTTTTTTGCCTTGTGAACTTGTGTTTTTAAAGTCTTCCCCTGTGAATGCATATAAGTCTGGTTCGGTCTTTTTAAATGCAATGTGGTGGTTCGTAATTGGAAGGGACCACACCTTTTCCTGCCCTTATTTTTATTTATGTGTTTGTTGTATGCAGTGAACAGTGAGCAGCGTCCCCGTCTGTTGAAGCGGGGCGGCCAGAGCGGGGGCGTGAGCCCTGCCGTGTGACTAGGTACTGCCGAGGTCCCGCGGCTGGGAGGCTTACCCTCCTGACATGAGAGCATGACCAGATGAGTCACGAAAGGTGACACACATGTTCGGCATGCACGGTCTCATCACCAAGCAGCTGTCATTTCTGGTCCAGCTGCTTGAAGTGACCCCATTTAATCCAGTAACTGCCAAAGTCTCTCTACTCTGAATGATCCATCTCTAATTATTTTAATTCACATGTGTTCAATGACTAGGGAGGGGGCACATTTAAATAATACTACTGGATTTTTCTTTTTTGCTTATGCCTAATTTTGTCCACTTTCTCCCCCCCCCCCCCCCCCCCCTTTTTTTTTTTTTTACTAACTTGTTGGTTTTCTTCCATCTGGATACATTTCTGTTTAATCCTTCAGGACATATCTTTAAAAGTCTATAGTGATATACTGGTTAACCTCATTTCAAATGACTTCCGTGAAAGTTACAGTTTTTTTCTTTAAGATTTTATTTATTTATTTGACACAGAGAGAGAGAGATCACAAGCAGGCAGAGAGGCAGACAGAGAGAGGGGGAAGCAGGCTCCCTGCTGAGCAGGACCCTGAGATCACCACCTGAGCCGAAGGCACAGGCTTAACCCACTGACCCACCCATGTGCCCCGGAAAGTCACAGTGTTAATCAAACTTAGTGTTTTGGGCTTAAGTAATGATTTTCAGGGACACCTGGGTGGCTCAGTTGGTTAAGCAGCTGCCTTCGGCTCAGGTCATGATCCCAGCGTCCTGGGATCAAGTCCCACATCGGGCTCCTTGCTCAGCGGGGAGCCTGCTTCTCCCTCTGCCTCTGCCTGCCTCTCTGTCTGCCTGTGCTCGCTCTCTCTCTAATGAATAAATAAAATCTTAAAAAAAAAAAAAGTAATGATTTTCATCTGAAAGTTAGGAAGCTGGTCGATAGGTCTTTGGCTTCACTAGTTTGTTCCAGTAGCCCCAATTTCCTGCTTATCTGTGTCAGAAATTGGATGGCCCGTAATCCCCTCTGGTATTCCCAGATGTCTCACAGGGTTAGCCTCATTATTATATGAGAACCGTCAAGTATGGGGCGGGTCTGGTCTTAGTTCTCTTAGCTCCTCGACTTCATCTTTCCTGATCTAGACATTTGGTTAAGGTGAGTTGGTACAGCCAAAGCCCCAGGTCCATTTATGTAAAAACTAGAGCCCTCCCAGCCTTGGTGGGCAAGGAGGCCGGATCTCAGGCTGGTTAAGGGGGGAGTTAGCCCCTCAAGTGTCCTGGAGTGGAGCCTCTGGGTCTGGTCCAGCCCTGATGGGTATAATGGTGGCTCCCGTTTTTAGTTTCTTGGGAGGATGAGTGAGACTAATTAGTGAATTTGCATGTACCCGTGCTTGCTTTCTGTCTTGCGATAATTGGATTTCCCAGGACAGAAAACAAGCCACAGAAATGGGAAGTGGGAAAGAGAATAGCCCATACCTGTGTTTTACTACTTCAAGGGATTTGGGGCCATGATTGACTTTCAGGGTGCAGACAATGTGTGTGTATTTAAGGGCCGTCCCTAAAACCATAGGATGAGTTTGTTGGGTGGAGGGTAGAGCTAGAAACTTAAGACCAATTTAAAAACATATTTATGATGTTTGGTGAGAAGCTCACAATTTCCAGTGCCCTAGCAATAAATCAGTTATTTTTGTAGGACTTTGGCCTATCCTGTCTGTTGCATACCGGAGCTGTTGGGTTAAATATTTTCTAGTGGCGTTTCTCTAGGGAGGTGAAAGGTTGCTACTGAGAAGCCAAGTCTGCCAAGTCTGCCTTCCTGATTTTGGGGCAAGCACTGAGGGACTGGGTGGTATTTATCTCCTTACAGGAACCAAACCAAGCCCAGCCCAGCCCCCAGGGCAGGCCCAGGCCAGGATGAGGTGAGGGTAAACACTTTTTTGATGCATCACTCCTTTGGCTGTGGGCCGCCTGCAGTTACTTGCGTGTGGGGCTATAAATAAGTCATCATTTCTCAGACTTCTGAGGGTGGAAGCCAACTGCATTATTTTATTTTGCCTTTGACCCTGACGGGCTTTTCTTCGTTAATACCTCCCATTTACTCGGTGAATTTTGAAGTCTACATTCAGATAGTAGTTATAAATCAAAATATTCAAACAGTAACAAAAGACAAAATTAGAAACAAAGGAAACGCTTATATGTGTATTTTCCCCTTCCATACTGAGCTTTAAATATTCAGAAACAAGGATTTTATATTATTCAGCTCAGTACCTGTTGAAGTCTGGTTTTGAATCTATAATATATATTATATATTATAACATTGTTATGTATAATATGTATAATATTATGTATTATAATATTATGTATTATAATGTTATAATATATAATTTGGCCATTTCTGCCCTTGATGGTAAGTTTTTTTTTATTACAGAATGATATTTGTATATAATATTTTGGTTTGTTGTAAAGTGGGATTAAATTCCATCATAATTAGGAATAATTCTTTTCCTAAAAAAAAAGAATAATCCTTTTCTAATAATGTATGGTTTTTATGACAGAAATAGGGAATTAAAAACCAGTATTTAATTCTGTTTTTGCAAACAAAAGAAAATGTTTCTATTCTATATGATATGCTGATGCAAAAAAATAAAAAATGTGGCTTTTGTTAAATACGACTGAAGTTGGAGGGTTGTTTTGGGAAGAGGTAAACTGGGCAAGTTGTGCACTTTAAGGTTGGCTTTAGGGATTTTTATGATTCCTCTAAAGCGGATCCTTGCTCAGCCCACTGGTTTTGGCGGTGGGGAGGGCGGGTTGGCCGGTGGATAAACAGACTGTCCAGGCCGTAGGGACACAGGTCTTAACCACGAGAAGGGGAAACCAGCACCCCTGTAGCAGGATCTCAGAATTTGAGGGGGATCTTTTTCTTCTGCTTTGCCCTTTGGAAGGACTACAGTTCTCTGTATTTTTGCATGTTGAATCTTTTATGCTGGTTTATAGAGAGACCTCTTCCTTTTCCTTAGCAAAGCAGGAAAGGGTAAAGGGCAGTGGTGCCTCATGGGGAGCATTTTTCAGACTTCCTTTATTTCTGCCCTAAAAAAGTAAGCTAGAACGTGAACCTGGTGCCCAGAGAGCATCAAGTAAAGATTTCCCCCGGCCATATTTAATTGGACAGACAGTGGTGCCTTGCCAAAAAGAATCGATGGGTTGTTAGAGGACCAGGCACGGCCATTGTCATTGTTTTCCTGTGCGTATAAGATAATTACCTAATGCACTGAGGCTCTGGGTCTGTCCTTCTGGCTGGAAAGGGCGTGCAAAGACAAGGGTGTCTTTGGGACTTTGCAGAGAACGAGTGTCTTCTCAAAAACGAAGGCCCTTTCTGCAGATGGGCAGGGTTTGGAACACATGAGTCAGCATCCCTTGCCAGCGATACCATCGGTGTCCACCCGGTGGCGATGGAGAGGCAGCACGCCCCACCCGGCCAGGCCTGGGGGGTGGGGAGTTTTAGTGGAGGGACAGGGAAGTGTGGGAAACGCCAGACAAGGTCCGGGGCGAGATGACGGCAGAGTCAGGCTCACAGGCTTCTCTCCTGGTCTCATACCTGGGCGGTGGGACAGTGGGTGTGCAGCCCGAAGGCTGGGTGTCTCAGGGAGACAGATGGGCCTTAGTGGGCGTGGGTCTCCCTCGGCCAGCAGGTGCTTGTTGCGGGAGAGTCGCCTGGCCGCGGGAGTGCGGCTTCTCACAGTGTCCGTTGGCACAGAGCCTGTTTATCTTTGCGTGGCCTGGATGGGTGAGAACGAGTCACGCCCATCTCCTAGGCGGTTTCAGCCTCCTAGTGCTCCCGGTGTTTATCTGGAGACACCTGTGGGCTGTGTCCAGATTCTGGGTTTTCCAGTCTTGCCTCTTAAGATGAGGTGGCTGCAGGGTGTTTTCCAGATCGCCTACATTATTAAAGAAAAAAAAAAGAAAAGGAAAAGGGCATTTCATCCAGTTGCCGTAGTAGCTAAGTAGAGCAGTCGGTTTAAGTCTGTGCTCTGCGGGTGGAGGGGCGTCCTTGGGTACTGGCCCCGACAGCTGTGCTGGGAAGCCTGGGGCCTGGTTGCCAGACCCCTCCGTCCCGCCTGCTGGAGGGCCCCTCTCCCACCAGCCCCCACCCCGCCTTTGACTTCTTTTTCAGCCGCAGAAGTAAAAGTGTGAACCATATCTTCCTAAGGAGTGTGATTATCCCCTAAGGTAGTGCCAACAGAATCTTAGAGCACAGCAGGTGGGAAAGAGGCCTCGGGTGCGCACACTCCAGCCCTCCTCCCTGGCTCTGTCCCGCGTGCCGGCACCGTGTCTGGCTCATCGTCTCCGTTCCTCCTGCCTCGGACTTACGCAGTGGGGCCGCGGCCTCCTTGGACTCCGCACCCCACACTTCCTGGTATATGGCTGCCTGCGTCGGAGCCTCTGTCCATACCCGAGACCCTTCTTGTGGACTCCCGTCTCTGCCACCCAGCTCCCGGCGGCTGGGGGAGAGCCTCCCCTTCCAGATGGATCTTGTCTGCCCACAGACTCGCCGCAGGTAGTGTGGGAGTCCGGCGTGGCGGGGCGCCCCCGTCAGCGGCCGGGACCAGGAGGATGGGGCTAGGTCCCCGCTGTGGCAGCCTCCGGGTACGACACAGGGCCCGAGGAACGGCGCTCGCTCTTCTGTCCCATTCTGCTCCACACGTGTGCACATCCTAGCCCCGTTGCCACGGCTGATGAGTCCCTGAATCTCCGCCTTTGAAGCAGAGCCGGGTCTGCCGGGGTCGCCCTCGGAGGGGAAGGAGAGGAAGCCTCTGCCCAGTCCCACCCATAGACACTGGGCGGAGTCCCGCTTGTTCTGGAACGTGCCCTGGGACCGCGCCCTGGGGCCGGGAGTTTCTGGTCCTCTGCCCTGGCCCTGCTGGTGGCCCTGAGCTCATGGGACAGGAAAGAGGAGGGCGCTTGGCAGCCCCGGGCCATGAAGTCACATGAGGCTGCCGGGTAAGTGTTGACCCGACTCTGGCAGAGTACTAGGCGGTTCCTCCCTCCTGGCAAAGCGATTTTCAAACAGCTCTTGGGAAATTTTCCGATTGGAGTATTTGAAGTGGCAATTAAACTTCTTATTATGGTGACACATACATAAACAACAACGGCCGTTTGGACGGATGCGCCCAGCTCTGATGATCCACAGTTCAGTAGGTTCACCTGGACCCCGGCCGCCTCCCTCGCCCGCTGGTCTTGCGCACGTCTGCTCTGTCCCTCACACACCTGCTCCCCCGCCCCTTCCCGCAGCCACCGCCCGGCGGTCTCTGGGAGTCTCACTGTCCAGGTGCCACATGGGAGTCATGCGTACACTTGTTTTTCCCTGAGCACGATGTCCCCAAGGTTCATGCCTACTGCGGCGGGTGACAGAGTTTACTGCCTTTTTTAGGCCGAGTAACAGTCCAGCGGGGGATGGACCACGGGGTGTGATCGCTCAGCTGTCCGCAGACGCTCAGGCTGCTTCCATCTCTTGGATGTTGTGAGGGGTCCTGCGGCGAGCCCGGGCATAGCCATGTCTGAGCCCCGCTCTCAGTTCTTGTGGGGCAATACCCAGGAGTAGAATGATAGCTGCATCCTTCTTTCTCCCCAGCACGGCCATTTCATTTTGTAAATTCCCCCAAGTCTAGCTGACCCATGCTCCTCCCTTCCCAGCTTTTTGTTTTGTTTTGTTTTTGCTATCTTTGGAGTAAATACTTCCAGAGAAGAATTGTTTAAGCTCCTTTATGTAATAGATTAGCAAGGATTTTTTTTAAGTTTTTATTTGCATAATCTTTGCACCCATCATGGGGCTTGAACGCACGACCCTGAGCTGAGGAGCCACACGCTCCACTGAGTGAGCCAGCCGGACGCCGTCAGGGGAACTTTCTGAATTGCCAGCCTGTAGGCAGCACGGTGGCATGCCCGCTTGCCGTCAGCGGGGACAGGACCTGTGCCAAAGGGCAGAGTTCACACTTGGTGTTTTTCCGGAAGGGTACACGGTGCTGGTGAGTACACAGGCCTTCCAGCTATTTTAAGGACCGTCTCCCTTGATGACTTACAGGAGCGTGTATAGAACAATCAGAGGATGAGGCGTTCTGAGTCCCTTTTTTAAAAAAAAAAGATTTTCCCGTCAGGTGGAAAGCAGCAGACAATTCTTGTAGGTGCGGTTGGGTCAGAGTGACGTTTGTGGATTTAGTCTGACTTTTCAGGAACATTAAGAAGGTTTAAGGATCGTTAAGTCTTCAGACCAAGGATCGCTCCGTCTGTTAGCACCACGCCCTGATTTTGCTTTCCTTCTGATTGTTCGTGGTGTTTGTGGTTCCCTTATCTGCTTGTGCAGCTTCATTTCCTGTGCCGTATGAGCAATACCATTTCTTGACACGATGTGCAGAAATTTATTTGTTTTTATTTTTTTTCTTTATTTGAGAGAGAGAGAGCGCGCCCGAGCAGGGGGAGCAGCAAAGAGAAAGGGAGAAGCAGGCTCTTCCCTGAGCAGGGAGTCCCCTGCCGAGCTCAATCCTGGGACCCTGGGATCATGACCCGAGCCAAAGGCAGACGCTTCACCGACCCAGCCCCCAGGCGTCCTGTGTGCAGAAGTTGATGATGAGGCGGCCATCCTGGGTAAAGCCCTTACAGCCATTCAGAAGCATTGTTCCTGTGAGGTGGGAGTGTGAGTTGGAGTCTGATTCAGACATCAGAAGCCAAGCCACCAGTCTTCACCGCCTGGGCCCAGAGAAGCGCCCAAGCACCAGGAACAGTGCCCCACAAGGGCCTGGCCGCGGGCCTCGGGTGCCGTCAGCCCCGGGAGCGCACCCGGGTGCGATTCCAGGGCTCTGCCCCGTATCTAACCGTCGGCACCGAGAGTCACGGTGTCTTGCCCGCAGCACTACACACATGACAGAGGAGAAGACCCCGGACCCCTGCAGCGACCGGCTTCGTCACTGAGGCAGGAAGAGACACGTCCGTGTCTTTCAGGGCAGCACCAGCAGCAGCTGGAACCGGGGAAGGGAGCTGTCCTGCCAACCCCCGGGAAGCAAACCGGCACCCATCTTGTTACGCAGTAACAGGTTTGAAGTGCATCGTTTGCACAGGAGAAAGCGAGTGGCTATGCACAGCCCACGTGGTGGCCCTGCCCAGGTTTTCCGGGGGAGCCACCTGGCCACCCCGGCCAGCACGGAGCCAGCGGCAGGCGGTGAGGAGAGCCGGCGGAGACGGTGCTGCTCAGTGAGAGCGGGTAGACCGCCTGTTGCGGCGTGCTCTGCCCACCAGGGCGACAGTGGCCCGTTCAGCCCGCCCGTGGGGGGAGCAGGGCTTGGGACAAGCTGTGGTCTCTCATGCTGGGGACCCCTTGGACGGGGGTGTTGCTGTGTCCCTGCCCCACGGACAGCGTATTTCCTCTGTGCGGGCATTGTCCCGCGGGAGAGAGTCCCGTTCTTCTGGGCAGCCCGACGAAACGCGTGCCTCTTGCGTGATAGCGAGCGAGCCGTGATTTACATCTCAGCGGTCTTCAGCCTCACGGCTCCCTGCCGCACCACCAGGTAGGGAAAGGCCCCCTGGGCAGGCCTGTGGGGAGAGACTTCGGCGAGTAGCTCCCTCGCCCCAAATACCTTCTCCCCCTGTGCCTCTGGAGCTTTGCCTCCGGTACTCCCGTCACTGGGTAGACGCGCATAGGCACGTAGGCACCGTCGCGAGCGACATCATGAGGGGACGGCCCTCGGCCACTACTAGTCACGCTGCGTGAATCCACGTTTCAGACGGACCGCTGAGCTCCCGGCCTTGCCCAGTCTTGGCGGCCCTTCCTGGGATGGGGGCAGAGTGCTGCCCACGGAGGTGGCTGTTTGTGAGGCCCCGGCTGGGCCCCTGCGCCCCGGCTGAGCACCGAGTCCTGGTGGGGGCTCTGTGAGGGCTTGGGCAGCGGGGGCGCTGAGCACGCGTCCTGCTCCCGCTCTGCTCACCACTGAGTGGCGTCCCACCCAGGCTTCAGCTCTGGGTCCCGCACCACGAGCTCCGCCGCTTTGGGCAGGCCTCGGCCTCTCTGTGCGTGTGTTCTCCTCGCTGGCGTGGATGAGACGGTGGCAGCGCGCAGGCCTGCCAGCCAGCTCACATACAGTGGTGCCTGGTGCGCGCAGAGGCTGGTACCAGGCGGGCTGGTCGCTGTCCGCTCCTGGCCCCCTGGCGGTTCTGGATTCGTGGTGATGAGTTCACTATAGTGCTTTCCTTGCAAACCCTCGCTGGGACCTGGCCCGAAGGATCCGAGGCCTCAGCTGGGAAGCTGAGGTGGGTGACTTGGAAAAGCGGGGTGGCGTAGGCACAGGGAGGAGGAAGCAGGAAGGCGCCGTTAGCTAGGCGAGGTCGGGGAGGCGGGGAGGGCATCCACGGGCTCCGTCGCTGGTCGAGGTCTGGGGGGCCTGGTGCCAAAGGGATGTGGGTGTGCAGCTCCTCCTTCAGGCCTTCATCCAGCCTCTCGCCCGCGTCTCCCCTCACAGGCCCGTGGCTTTGTTTGATAGAATCGGTGGCACGGGCAGCCACAGTGCAGGTTCGGGGACCTTCGTGGGACCCTGACACCAAGGACGATCTCATTTCCACGGCGGCCTGCTGTTCACAGACCCGTCTGTGCCGTCCTCGCTTCATGAGCTGGGGATTGTGTGATTTGGGGTTCGTGCATGTAGGCTTCTGGAGGTTGTTGGGATAGCGTGGATTGTGGCTTTGTTGAGTGTGGGCTAAACACGGAATGAGGGCCTCGCTGGCGAGTGTGGGTGCTGCTGTGCGTGGAGCGGCGAGGGACGGACTCCGCCTGGGGGACAGGGTCAAGCCTTCGCCATGCACCTTCCCTCCCCGCCCTCCGTCTGTCTGTCTCTCTGTGGCCTCTGACTTCTGGCCTGTGATCTCCAGCACATGTTTCTTGTTGCAGAGTACGGCGTTTGCGAGAACCTGCGGAAGCTGGACATCACGGGCGTGTCTTGTAGAGACGTCTATGCCAAGCGTAAGTGAACCTGTTGCCCGCCACAGCCCCCTTCACCCCAGAGGCAGACGCAGCGTGAGCACCCACGACAGGACTGCGGGGATGTGACCCACAGCCCACAGTTCCCTCCCTGACGACGGCGCTGGGAGCAGCAGCCCTCCCGCGAGGGGCTCTTTTCCCCTCCTCCAGGGGTGTCTCGTCCTTATTGTCAGCCCGTCACATACAGTGGTGTCTTTTGTTAGGCTTGGAGAAGCGTCAGGTGTGAGAAACTGGCTGCCCTGGGGACAACCCAGGTTCCTTTCCCCAGATCCTGGGCCCGAGGGGCCCGTGGACGGCAGCTTCACAGGGAAGTGTGGCCACTTCTGCAGGCTTCCTCGGCCGCCTGCCTGCAGCCCCACATCAGGCTTCGCCTTCTGGGACTCCATCTACCAGGCAACCTCCCATCCCCACGTTGGGCCCTCCAGCCCCCACTTCCTATTCTCTGCTCGTTTGCTTTCCAGAGTCACCAGTGACACGCCCCGAGTGCTCCGACTCCCCCAGCCCCACATGTCTTTCCTCAGTGCCCCTTAGCGTGAGGCTGTGAAGATCTCTGTTCACACAGACACCCCCCAGGAGCTGTGGCCCAGCTCCGACCCGCAGGGAGCAGCCGGTGGGTTCACCCCTGGGCGGCCGTCTCGTGCGGTATTAGCTCCCCGGGGCTGGGTGTCAAAGGACAGAGTAAGAGACGATGGGGACCAGTTCTGTTTGGGTAAAGTTAACTGTTGACTGCTCCTAAAAGGACCTTCAGGGGACGCCTGGGGTCTCGGTCAGTCAAGCGTCCGCCTTCAGCTCAGGTCATGATCCTGGGGTCCTGGGATCGAGCTGGGCATCGGGCGCCCTGCTCAGTGGGAAGTCTGCTTCTCCCTACGTTCATGTTTGCTCTTTCTAAATAAAACCTTCAAAGAAATAAAAAGGACCTTAAAGTTTCACTTTAAAACAGTTTTGGTAGATTTGGGTTTTTATATTCTTTGGAGATATCCACTGAAAGCAGAGCAGGTGCTGCCCCTTCCCAGATGCCTCACCGGGAGCAGCGGCCGAGGTCTGACTCAGGACCGAGACGGAAGCGGGTTTCCGAGAGCCGCCGCAGCGCTGGCAGCCCCTCCAGGGTCTGGGGCGCGCCAGACGCTGCCTCTCTCCGTGTCCCTGTTCTTACTGGGTCTGTCACTCAGGCTCTCCCTCTGAGATGCCCCTCCTTCACGTGGCCGTGGGGGAGCATGGGGTTTCCACGTAGGGCTGGCTCTGTTGGGGATGCGGGCCGTGCTCCCTCCTTGGATGTGGCTGGTTTTGCCCCGTCCGAGGCTTCCCTGTGCACCGTGACCCATGGCAGCTTGGGGCTGTGCGGTGGCTGGTGTTCTGAGGGGACTCGCCCACATTGGGGAGCACTCCTGTCGGTGGGCTAGAGGTTCTTCATGGACCTTCCTCAGGAGCCAGTGTGCTCACGACTTGCAGAGCTCGTGGGGGCTCAGCCATGCCGTCTGACCCACCGCCTGCCTCTGGGAGCCCTCTGCCCCGCCATGCCCAGCACCCGCTTTTCCCTGCCCTCCTGAGGTCTGGGCTTCATCCTTGCCCCAGCCGCCACGCCCAGCTCGCAGTTGCCTCCTGAGCCCTGTCCTTGGCCTTGGCCCCCAGTGCAAGGCTGGCAGCTCGGGACCTGCCAGCTCCTCTTTCCCTGTGCATGCTCAGACTTGCTTCCTTCTCTTGACTCTGTTCCAGCTTCCACCAACCCGGGACACGTCCCCAAGACGTGGCTCTGGGGACACGGGTCTAGGGGGCCCTAGTCGTCATGTGTCCTGATAGCCTGAGCCCTTCCTGTCTTCTCATCTCCGCAGCCAGGGCGGTGCTGCTGTGCATCGTGCAAAGCGCAGAGTCCAGAGGCGGAAAGCCAGTTCTGCGCCTGCCTCCCACCCTCCATTCCGTGGGCGCCCCCATGGCCTTGGCTCCAGCCTGGGTTCCTCCGTGGCTGCCCAGAACCCAGCTCTTAAATCCAGCCAGAGCGTGGAGTCGGAGGGGCTTGAAGTGGCTGTCAGCACTGGTGTTGGAGCAGGACCCACTTCCGCCCCCAGCAGCCTCTGCATGCACCCGTGAAACTGCTGTCCTGGCTTTCCTGCGTGGCCTGCTGGCTTCCAGGGCTTTAGGACCGGACTGCCTGGGCTCGTTAGGCTGGGGATACTGGATTGGGTTGGATGTTGGATGAATCACCTGACAGTCACTTGAAGGCAGAGTTCTCTGCAGGAGTTGAGGAGTTACCATGCCCAGCAGCACCTGGACGAAGGCGGGTGTGGACACCTGCCCTGTGTGGGGGCAGATGTGGGAGTAAGGCCCCACGGAGCTCAGCTCGGTTACACTGTCTTGGGGAGCACAGGCGGGCGGTAGCCGTGAGCCTCAGGTGGTATGGCCGGGCGTAAGCGGGGGGTGGGAGAGGGACGGGGCTGGGGCGAGGGAACAAGCTCGCCTGCACATCTGGATGGCTGGGGACATGGACAGGCGCAGGACGACATCTGGAGATTTCTTTTCATTGCTGAATCTTGACCCCTTAAAAATGGTTTCAAGATCCAGGGACTGATGACCTTTTTCAGTGTCCGGAAGCGTTGAATCAGCCCCAGTCAGAGCCAGCTTCAGTTTTCATGCTCATGAGGTGGGAACTGTGTTCTTGTGAGTTTGCTCTGAACGCCTCGTCAAGGAGACAGTTGCTTAGCCTCTGGCACGGGAGGTGGAAGAAAATCAAGGTTGGTTCCTGGCATAGACAGGTTCAGGAGGGAGGAGGCCGCAAACATCGCTCTTAGAAACAAAATACACGCAGAGAAGTCAAGGGGAAGGCCAGGTGTACGCCAGGCGGGGGAGAGATCGGAGTCAGGTACAGGGGTTCCCTAAATGGCCCCCCAAACATCCCCTAGCCACAGCCTTGGCTCCCCACCTCCGTGTGCTCCCTTGATCTGTGGCGGCTGAGAGAGGAGGGTCCCGGGCTTGCCCGCCGCCGTGAGTCTCTGGTGTGGCTCCACTGGTTAAAGGAAGACAGGTCACCCCTGGCAAACACTTGCACCCTGAGGTTCTGGGGGCTGAGTGTGCAGTGGGGGAGGTTGTCGAGTCATGGAAACAGACCATCCTGGAAGCAGAGCCATCTTTACCCTCTCCCTGCTGTGTCTGTCCAGGTATAAACCCTCGTGTGAAGTCGGGACGTTTCATGAAAATTCTTCCCGATTACGAGCACATGGAGTACAGAGATGTTTACACCTGCCGTACGTACCTGCCGCTGGCTGTGGCTTTTGCGGGCGGGCACGGCCGAGAAGCTGCGTGAGGAGGGACCTCTAACTCCGGGCACGAGGACTGCTTGCGTGTTTAAGAGCGAGCTGCCCTCCTTGGCTTCTGCTGTTTTCTTACCTTTGCTGTCTCTGTGGCTTGGCCACAACCGAGGTGACACCTGAGCCGTGGCCCTGGGTCGCCTGCACACGTGGGCTGGGATTGCGCGGCAGCTTTGGGGTTCTTGGGTAGTACCAGCAAGACCACTCCGTTGGTGCGCAGTTTAGTATTTATTCTTTTGGGGGCTGAGAGGACAGGGTAGAAGCCTTAAAACGCTTGTGCTCCAAAATTAAGTGCATGGGGTTTGCTTCTGGATTTCGTTAGTCGCGTTGTGACAGCGTATGTGAATTCAAACACTGGGCCGAAGTGAGCAGAAGCCTGGGTTACTTAGAACCTGATTCCCCTCTCCGTGGCTGTTAACTTGAGTCTGGAACTTTCCCTGAGCCGTACCGCACACATGTCCACGCTCTCTTGGGTTGCGCTGAGGCGGAAAGTGAGTGTCTGTTGTCACGAAGACATCGCACACACCCGCTTGTGCTAAAAGGGGTGGTTATGTTCCTGGCAGCCCACGGCCCATTCCCTCGTTCCTCCCGCCCCTCTGAACCCTCGACCTGTGGGTCGCCTGCCTGGAGACCCGCTTCTCAGTCTCGTAGACACGATTCTATCAAAACCTGTGGCAGCAGAGGACACAGAGTTGCGCACGGGCTCGCTCCTGACTCCACCCGACGGACACGCAGCCGTGGTGTGTTTGCCGGCCCTGTGGAGACCATCCCGGTGCCAGGGCCCTCGTTAGCCTGCTTCGGGGGGTGCAAGGATGGGGCACAGCTCCTGGCCACGCCCACCCTGCTCGCGTCATCAGGCCCCGAGCCGAACTGGGGTGGAGACGGGTGACAAGGGGCCTCGTCGGGAGCGTGTCCGAGCGGCGTGCGGAGCTGGCTGGGCTGTCAGGGGGGTCAGGCGGCTGGGGGCTGGGGTCGGAGGCGTGAATTGGGCTCTTCTGAGCGCTCCGGGAGGTCGCCTCCAGCACGTCCTGTCCTGCGGTGACCCATCCTCCCCGTTAGCCGCCAGCGAGCACAGGTGCCTCGTCCAGCCCAGCCTTCCAGAACTGTCCGCTGCTGCCTGGCGTGGGAGGACCTCGGGGCCTGGTGCCGTCGTCTCCCGTATCCACTTGCTCTGTTCCTGGAGCTCTTGAGACCCCGTGTCCCCGTGTCCCCTGGTCCCCTGGTCCCCTGGTCTCTGCTGACCAGAGAGGCTTGGCAGCCTCAAGCGGAAGACGCTGTCGGGGGAGGGGCAGGCCGGCCCATCCAAAGCTCACCTCCGAGGAGCTCTGGCCCCACGGGAGCTCCGGCTGCTCGCTTCTGCCTACTTTGTCAGGCCGCATGTCGTCCGCTGATCGTCGGGCTAGTCCGTGTCTTTGAGGGCGTGGGCGGCATCTCGGGGGGTGTGTCGTGCTCACGGCATAGCTAACCCGTGTCCTCGTGCATGGACTGAGAGCGGCTGTCTGTGGCCACAGGCTCTGGGTTTCGAGGTTCCCGTCTAGAGCTCTGGCGGTGCCCCAGGTCGCTCCAGGGGGTTTGGTGGAACGTCGCACACCCCACGGTGGGGACACGGAGAGGCCACGTGTAACGCTCGGGCGCGGGTGACAGGGTGTTAGGGCTGCACAGGGGGCGTCTGTCCGGAAGGCTCCTCCAGAGTCCAGTCGGCCGGGGGGCCGGGGACGCCCCAGCGGTGTGAGGAAGGGGGAGACCCCTGGGAAGTCGGGAAACAGGAAGGTGCCGTGCAGAGGGCAGGGGCCCCGGCAGGAAGTGCAGCTGGGAGACGGAGCCCACCTGTGCATCACCTGGCCGAATCCTGGGGCGCGTGGATCTTCCTGATCCCGCTCCGGATGCGGTTCTGGTCCTGTAGCTTGACGCGGTTCCTGAACTAGTGCCGACGGGCTTCTTGTGGTGGAGCCTGTGGGGTTTTCTGCCAGCCGTGTCATGGCGTCTGCAGACGGTGGAGGACTTTCTTCTCTCTTACCAGTCTGGATGTCAGGCCAGGACCTCCAGCACGGTGTTAGACACAAGGGGCGAGGGGGGCATCCCTGCCTTGTTCCGACCTCAGAGGGCAAGCTCTCGGCTTTTCCCCGCTGAGTGTGATGGTAGCTGGGGGTTCCGTGGAGGCACAGCCCTTCTCGACCCATTTTGTGGAGAGTTTCTGTCCTAAGTAGATACTGGATTTTTTCAGATGGTCCCCCTGCATCTGTCGAGGACGTATGATTTTTATCTTTTAAGGTGCTGTCACCACTTGGATTTCTGGATGTTGAACTATTTTTTTTTTTAAGATTTTATTTATTTATTTGACAGAGATCACAAGCAGACAGAGAGGCAGGCAGAGAGAGGAAAGGAAGCAGGCTCCCTGCTGAGCAGAGGGCCCGATGCGGGGCTCCATCCCAGGACCTTTGGACCATGACCTGAGCCAAAGGCAGAGGCTTTAACCCACTGAGCCCCCCAGGTGCCCCCGAACCATTTTTTAATCCCAGGATGAACCCCCTCTGAGGATGGTCAGTGACCCATGTAATGTACCGTTGAGTGGGATCTGCTTGTGTTTTGTTGAGGATTTTTGTATCCACGTTTATCAGGAGATTGGCCTGTAGGTCTCTGTCCTTGTGACCTAGTTTCGGTACTAGGGTCGTTCTGGCCTGATGAGCTTGGACAGGTCTCCTGCTCTGATTTTGTTTTCATTCACCAGAAGCTACTAGCAAGTGGCAGGAGATACAGAGGTTGTCTCTATGAAGATCTTGTGGACCAGAGTGACGTGCAGGAACACCTGTCACCCAGAAGCCCGGCTCCCCAGCCTCAGACATGGTGGTCAGGCACGAGTGAGGGCTGTGCCGGCGGAGGGTCGGCTGTCTGCGTGCGGGCCACAGGGGAAGAGAGCCAGCTTCCCGCCCACGTCGCGCCGAGGACAGCGGGATCTTTTGGGTTTGGTGTTGTCTCCTGTGCCAGGAGTTTCCCGCTTGCCTCCTCCAGTGGCCTTCCTGCTGGCAGAGGAGAATTCACCGGCACTGACTGGGACGGGCTGTCTTCCCGCCAGCGCTTGAGCGGGGAGGTCCCTTAGCCAGCTCAGATGGTTCCCCATTTTGGGGAACGGGGTGGGTGTCTTAAAACTGGGAAGGTTTTTCTGAATACGGCCACACCGACCTCGGGGCCAGTGGTTGGAGCAGCCTGCCAGCTGCCTTGTTTGGAAACAACACGAATTATTCTGAAAGGCCTGCGTCCTGCCTTGTGGGATGGAGCAGCGGTGTTTCTGCTGTTGTCACGGGTAACGGGATTCTCCCATGTTCAGGCTCTCTCTGCCCATGAACTAAGTTCCGTAGCGTCCTAAAGCCCATGACAGTAAAGCACCCGAAGGGCCTAACACAGTTGCCTCCACGTCTCTGGTCTCCTGTCCAGTCTCTGTAACCTCACCCCTGGTCAGCGGCTATTTGGAAACCTTGAGCTGGGGGTCTTCCTCTGGGTCTGGGGAGCGCCTTGTGCCAGGACATCTCAGCCAGCACCACCCCCCCGCCCCCTCCCGCCTCGTGCAGGGCCCGGCAGAGGGTCCAGTGGGAGCAGGAGGGAAAGTGCGTGGATGTGCACACTCTCTTCGTCTCCTTCAGGGGTGGCTTTCCCAGCAGGGCCCTGGGCGTTCAGGGGTGACAACGCGGCCCCCCTGCTGGTGTGGACCCAGTGTTTGTGTGACTCAGGTGGACACTGTCAGTCTGGAGGCGCCGTGGGCTCTTGCTGGGCCCTGTTCTGGGTGGTTGTAGTTTTAAAGCGTCTGTGCTAAAACACAGACCTTAACACCTGCGTGAGGAAACGGCTTGTCCGCGTGGGGGTCAGCTCAGGGGTTACCTGCTTGCAGCCCAGGGGGCGATGCTGGGCTCCCGCTCTCCCTCGGACCGTCTTGAGGGTGGTCCCAGGCTGAGAGGGCCGGTGTCATTGCATCCGCAGGAGCCCCGAGGGGCACGGTGAGTTTTCTAACTCGCATAGAGCTCGTGCGTCCGGAGAGTGCTGGTACGCCGAGCAGACGTGGGGGGCAGCGTGTTTACTTCAACGAGCTGTGGCTTCTCAAGCACAACAGGGAGCTCTTAGAGTCGCCAAGAGTCTCGCGTGTTCTTTGAGCAGTCCAGGGGCTCTGGACTGGTTTGGAAAGAACCAGACTGTTGCTGGCAGTCAAACTGAGGGCCGGCGGCGGGGGGCGGCAGGAGGGGACGGTCACGCTGAATGGGCCCGTGTATTTTACTCACCAGTGTTTTACCATGAAAAATTTAAAAACCTACAAGAGAGAAATGTGGACAGGATTACAGCACAGACACCCAGCTGACATCACCAGACCCTCTGCAACACTTCACATTGCACAGCTTTCCCTCCCCTTCTCTCCGCCATTCCAACTTACTTTTTGATACGTTTTAAATTAAGTGCCAGATACCATCACATTTTACCCCTAATCCCTTGAGTGTGCATGTCTCCATGAAGTTCATTATTTGCTGAGTTCCTGCTTGTTTATTAAACCCAGAACCTGTCAGGGTATGACCATGAGATAACCAGACTGAATTTCCTGTGCGTCTTGGAAACTGACTCAGAAGATTGCACACAGGATGAGCGGCAGGTGTCTGGGAGACAGTGCACGCTCGTTTAGGAACTTGTGTTCCTAGGCTGACAGCTCGGGTCTCCGTGGTGGCCGGCCCCTGTGTGCATACTTCAGAGGCCTGGCTGCTCCTGGCCTCACTTTCCTGGTCCTTCTACCCCTGACCAAAGGAGGAGTAGACCTGATAGCCGCCATCCCGCCTCCGTCTGCGTGTCTCACTTGGCCCTGCTGGCTGGGGCCGCCTTCCCGCGGAGTGGAGTGATGGCGTAGCTTCAGCGCTCCAGCCCGTCCCTGGCCCCCCGTGTGTTCGCCAGGGTTCACCAAACAGAACCAGTTTTCTTGGATGAATCTATCGCAAGGAATTGGGTCCTGCGGTTAATACAGGCTGAGGAGTCCCAAGACCTGCCGTCAGTAGGCTGAAGACCCAGAAGAGCCAGGGACGTAGTTGGGGTCTGAAGTCTGGCAGGCTCGACAGCTTGGAAGAACCCACGTTTCCATTTCAAGTCCTAAGTTAGAAAAGGCTGAAGTCCCAGCTCACACAGTCAGACGGGCAGTCCCTGCTTGTGGAAAAGCCTTTTCTTTCCAGGCTGTCAACCGATTGGACGAGGCCCACCACACAGGGAGGGTAATCAGCTTTACTCAGTGCACTGATTTAAATGCTAATCTTACCTGGAAACACCCTCACTGGTACACCCACATGTATTACTGGATGTGTTGTCCTGGGACATGGGTGACACCTGTTGCCAGGACAGGGCTGTCAGGCTTGTGTGCCCAGCAGAGTAAGCCGTTCACTCTAGTGATAATTTTTAGTCTGATTGCTTTAGAGACACACCTCATGTGCATATGCCAGGGTCCCAGCGTTAGAAAAATCTCATCCTGGCCATGCTTAGGAAAGTGGTGTCCCAGTCTGACTCCCTCACTGATGGGAGGCTCACCACTTCTCAAGGGTGCTCACTCTGTGTCTTTCAAGGCCGTGCTCTTGGTGCTGGTCACTTTGAGCCTGGGTTTCAGAGTGACCCTGTTGCATGTTTTATTATGGTTTTGAAAGACATTTTCCTTCTTGAGATTCTTGAGAAGCTTTTTTTGAACGATCTGCTGACATCCACATTTATGTCCAAGGCTCCGTCCCAGCCATCATGAGTACTTTGTCTATAGTGCCCGCCGTGTCACTGTGGAGTGCAGCCCGGCCGGCCCCAGCGTCACGCGTGCTCTCTCTCTCCCTGTAGTGCTCCATCGGTACCGACACATTCTGGGATTGTGGCAGCCGGACATCGGGCCCTATGGAGGACTGCTCAACGTGGTGGTAAGTCCGGGAGCATGCTGCGTGGGCCTTCGCGAGCCTTTCCCAGAGGGGCAAGCCCACCATCGCCTGCGGGACAGCGGGATGATCGTCAGGGGCCCGAGAATATTCTGTGATTGGTTCTCAGCCTTCTCGCTGCGTCCCTGGACTTTGTAGAGCCACAAGGGTGTTTTCCTTCCTGTACCCTGGCCCCTGCCTCCTGGACACCTGGGGCCCTTGCGCTCACGCCCGTGGGGACCCTCTGGGTTTGGGTTGTGCACTAGTTTGTTGTAAATGAGGAGCCCCAGGAGACTCAGACACTTACCCTCGGGCCCTCGGGGCCACATGGAGTCATCGCAGCGACCCTGTCGCTGAGCCCCTGGGCACACCCCAGCTGTGACTCACCGAGGGCCGCTTCTGTCATTCCACTAACACGTAGGAGCGCTTGTCCTGGGAGGAAGACACAGTTCTGTGGCTGGGGAGGCGCGCCGGGCTGTTGGGTCAGAGAGCGTCACTCAGCAGCCACGGCGGCCTCGTGACCAGGCTGGGCCTCCGAGCGAAGTCCGAGAGCAGGGCTGCGAGGCCCCGGTTTTAAATCTTTTCTCACCTACCGTAGTAATATTGGGGTCAGGCCAGTGTCCTTGATGGGTTGGGGCACCAACGGTGGGCAGCTTTTTGGGGAAATGTGATTTCCACCATCTGAGAGCTTCTCCCGCAGATGCCTGACCACTGACGGTCTTAGCTTCCAGCGGCCGCCATACTGATGGCCACAAACTGGGTGGCATAAGATGACAGAAGTGTGTTCTGTCGCTCTTCTGGAAGCCTGACGTCCTCAGTCAGTGTGCCCGATGTTTTCATTGTGCCCAGTGTCCTCTGTGTGCCCAACGTCCTCAGTCGGTATTCCTGATGTCCTCAGTCAGTGTGCTCGCCATCCTTCGTGTGCCCGATGTCCTCAGTCTTTGTGCCCCCCATCCCCCGTCTATGTGCCTGATGGTCTCCGTCAGTAATCCTGGGCTGAGACCAAGGTGTTTTGGGGTCACCGTGCTCTGTTGAAGACTCCAGAAAAGGATCCTTCTGCCTCTTCCCAGCTGCAGGGTCCAGGCGGCCCTTGGCTGTGGCCGTACCCTTCTACCTCTGTCTCCGTCCTCACATGGCCTCTCCCCTTCCATGTGTCTCAGACCTCTGTCTGCCTCCCTCTCTCGGGGGTCCAAGGGAGGGCATTTAGGGCCTGCCTGGGTGAGCCAGAAACCTCTGAAGTTCCTCAGCGTCACATCTGTAAATCCTTTCTTTGCGGTGTGAGGCGATGAAGTTCATAGGTTCCATAGATTAGGACGGGGATTTTGTTGGGAGCCGTTATTTAGCGATCAACATTACAGGGAGGAAGTGAGGCCTTACTGGGGGGAGATGTGGCCAACAGTGCCCATCCTGGAGATCCATCTTAACTAGCCAGCAGTAGGACTCTGTTTCGGGCTCCTGGTTTCACGTGAAGCACAAGCCCCACTTCTCTCGATCGCCTGCAAAACATACCCAGCCCGAGTCTAATCCTGGGCACCTCTTCACACAGACACACCCTGAGGGTCAGGCCCCAGAAGCTCTACCCTCTGCCTTCCGAGTATCAGGCTCACCAAAGGCTAGGAGGGCTGGTGAGCTAAGAGCCGTGGTCCCCCGTGTGGGGAGCAAGGGGGCTGGGGCCCGCAGAAGAGGACCAGAGGGGACAGCCTGCCCAGTGGGAGTGGAGGCTGCCTTGGAGGCAAGCGCTCCATCCTGCCAGCAGCCTGACTCACGTTCCGTGAGGGGCTCTCCCTGCCCGGCTGCTGCTGGGAGCACAGTGTTTCTGGTTTCAGCTGCTGTGTCTTCCTGACTCTGGCTGTCTGCTGCTTCCCGGCCCCTGTGCACCTGCTCTTCTCCCTGTGGTGGTCAACATTGTTGTTAATGAGTTAGGAGCTGGATGATTCCCATCCCTCAAATGGGGTTGGTCTGGTCAGGTGCACAGGGTGTTCAGGGGGACCACTGGGTCTCTTAGGGATGTGCTGTAGCTCTGTGTCTAAGGTCCCAGTGCTGGGATCCCCCTGCCCTGCTCTGGGAGTTCCCTGAGGACTCCTGTCCCCAGCTTCTCGGAGCGGGGCGGTCCAGCACGCTGCCCAGCTGGCACTGGGCTTGGTGAGTTGGAACCGGGTCCCTCGGCACATCCTTGGGCGCTGTCTCCACACAGCTCCTTTCTTTCTGGGACTTTGACCCCCATACTCCAGCCCCACCAGCCCCCCGAGCTCCGGTCTCTGGTTGCTCAGGTTGGAGCACTGCCCAGTTCTGCCTGGCCTCTGAGCCCTGAGGTCTGGAAGAGGCCTCTGGCAGGAATCCAGGGGGGAGCGGGGGTCACCTCTTTCATTCTCTTCTCTGGGATCGCAGCCCTGCATGGCCTGTTGGCCGGGGTCACCTTGGGGCTCACGACAGTCTCTGTTACGCCACTGTGGTCAGGATCTAAGTCTGGCTTTTTTTTTCTTTTTTCTTTTTTGGTGACCTTTGTTTTCCTTATTGTGTCTTCTTGAATGTATCAGATTTCCTGTAAAGTCCGTGATCTCCGGTTCAGTTCACAGTTTGGTCTCCCCCTCTGGGTTTTCAGGCGAGGCCATGGGGCTGCTGGCGCGCTCCAACATGCGGCTGTAGACGCTGCTGCCCTCCCCCCCCCCCCCCCAGGGTGCCTGCCCTCTGGCCTGGGGTCTCAGCCAGCAGAGCGCCTGGCCCCGCCCAGGTGTGGTGAGGGCCAGTCTCCTTCCTGGTGGCCCCTCCATAGCGTGTCCCTGGGGGACTGGGCGCCTGCTGCTCTCGGGGGCCTGCTCCTGGGGAAGGGATCCTGCTGCTCCGTCCTGGCGGGTTGGCAGCCGCTTTCTGCTTGGCTTCTACACCTCCCGCCCCTCCCAGGTTGGGATTCAGAGCTGTATACACTGTGGGGCCCTCTTCCTTGGGACCCTGCCCGAGAGCCGTGGCCTGGGGGTTCAGCACCCTGCAGTCGGGGACCTGGGGCAGAGGGGTGGGAGGCCCTGTCCCCTTTGGCTCGCCTCAAGCCTGTCCCTTGTTTTCAGGCTCTTGGTTCTCATTGTGGGGCTGCCGAGTGTGCCCCCCGGTGTCTTCAGGAGCGTTTAGGCTGCGGCGTGGGCAGCCCTCACAGCCCGTGGCAGCAGGCGGGGCATCTGGTGTAAGGCCCTGGGTTCTAGGCTGGAGAAAGGTCCTGAGGTCTGAAGCTTAGTTCTGCCCAGTCGCCTGCCAGCCGCGTTTTGAAAGGTAGCACCCGGACTGTAGGATGTGGCACTTTGCCGGGTCTCTCTGGTGCGGCCATCCTCACTCCGCCGGCCTGCCGGGTGCTCTCTACACAGAAGCCCCGGGACGGGGGGTGTCCAGGACCCTGGCCCCATGTCACTGATGCCCCGCTAGGAATGAAGCCTGGTGCCCCGTGGGGAGCGCTGGCGTTCTGGTCTTGCTTCCCCTCTGGTTGCACGCACCCTCGGCAGGCCGGAAGCCCTGGTCCGCGGGACCGGCCACGAGTGCGTCTCACAAACGGCACGTTGGGGCCTTGGTGTGGGCCTTTCCCTGCTTGCCTCGCATGGGCTGCCCGGGGACTCTGGGAGCTCGGTCACTTTGTCTTTTGCTCACCAGGTGGGGTTTCGGACAGGGATAAATACTGCTTCATGTTCCTTATGATTCGGCGGAAACATCCGTTATGAAACACTCTATGTTTAACATCACTGGGGAAAGCCTTGCATCTAGAACGCTCCTCGCGGGACAAGCCAGACTGCTCCCCGCGTGGGCAGGCTGCCTTCCCTGCTTTAGGCGGGGGGTGATCATTGTTTTTCTTACTGGCAGTGACTAATAAAGTTAAAAAAAACACTGCAGCTTCTGAAAGCAGGGGATAATCGGGGGAAACGGAGTCATGCCAGAACAGTGTCAGGTCGTTCTCGTCAGATTGGACCGGGTCGCCGGGGAAGTGGGTGAGCCAGAGCCAGCTGCCGGACACCCAGGTGCCCAACTGCGGGGCTGGCCCTCCGGCCTTGGGGAATGTGCCGCACGCGTGCTGTGCCTGGGGACCACTCCCCACTCTGACCCTACGTCCGCCACGGCTACCCCGTCGGGTGCCCTGGAAGAGTGACGGCAGCGTGAATGCCTCCTGTTGTTGGGCGCGGCAAAGCCCGTGGGACCTGCCTCCTCCCTTTGCCTCTGATTTTCAGGGTTTTTAGAGCGGATCCCAGGCCCATGCCATTTCGGCTGTTCGTACTTCTGTGTGGATCTTTTTTTTTTTTTAAAGATTTTATTTATTTGACAGAGATCACAAGTAGGCAGAGACGCAGGCAGAGAGAGGAAGGGAAGCAGGTTCCCTGCTGGATGCGGGGCTCGATCCCAGGACTCGGGGATCATGACCTGAGCCAAAGGCAGAGGCTTAACCCACTGAGCCACCCAGGCGCCCTCTGTGTGGATCTTTAAGGGGCATGAGTGTTTCCCTGTGCGTGGGCCTTGTCCCTGCCCAGCCCTGCAGGTGTGGCGGCCTGAGGCCTGGTCTACATCGGTCTCGTGGCGGGCGGCAGAACGGCCTGTGCACGGCGGCTTGCTTGGAGCTGGGTCTGCAGCGGCCGGCGCGCGGCGTCCGTGTGTGCCTCGCGGGGCTCTGCTGCCCGAGGCAGCCCCTGACGCCCCGTGTTTGGTGGGTCCGGTGCTGGCTGGGCACCTCCTGCTGCGACCTAGCGTCGACCAGCCTGTTCCCCCCACTTCAGGCCTGCCACTGCTCTCCGCGAGGCTTGCTTTTAGGTGCAGATTCAACTACTTTTTTTCCCCCTTATTCTTGAAACAAAACTTGCTGATTTTTTCTTTCGGAATTTTTTTACTGAGGCATGGCTGACCCACGGTACTACGCGAGGTTCAGCTGGGTGACACGGTCTGTGACTCTGTGCGCCGCTGACTTCCCTGTGACCCTGTCATGGCGCAGCCGGCCGCCTGCCCCTCCCCTCCCCTTCGCCCGTCCTGCCCGCACCCTGCGCCCCGTGACCATCCCTTTGTTCTCTGTGTTTATCCATCTCTTCCTGCTGCTTTTGTCCGTCTTGTTTCCTAAACGGCACGTGGGGGTGACACCAGTCTGTCTTTGGCTGACGCAGTCCACTTAGCTCACGACCCCCAGGTCATCCGTGCCCCGCACATGGCAAGATTGCGTCCTTTCCGACAGCCAAGCGCTGCGTCACGGCACACACACCACGTCTTTATCCGTCCCCCCGTCGGTGGCACTTGGGCTGCTCCCGCATCTCGGCCGCTGGAGATAAGGCTGCGGGCACGTGTCCCTTTATGTCCAGCTTGCCCGAGGAGTAGCGGGCAGCTGGGATCGTAAGGTGTGTGACGAGTCCCCCACCCTGGCTGGTATTTGTTCCCTCTGGGCAAGGATTCCTGCCAGCGGGGCTCAGCCCGTCCGCCCCTTCACACTGCCGTTCTCTCTGGGTGAGAGCGGGTAAATCCTGCTCTCCCGGAAGGTCTTGGTGTCGGCGCAGTGCTGTTGGCGACAGTCGACCTGTCTCCAGGCGATTAACCACTTCTGCTTACGGGGCGCCGGGTCGGTGGGCCGTGCTGTTGTGGTGGCTAGGTGGCAGTGCCGCGGGGCTCCTGGCCTCGAGAGTCTCCGCGGGGCTGCCGTGTGGAGGCTAGGGTGGTCCTTGGGAACCTGGTCCCATCCTGGCCCCTCCTCCCGAGCCCTGTGTGGACTTATGCCCTTTCTCCTCCCTGCAGGTGGACGGCTTGTTCATCATTGGCTGGATGTACCTGCCCCCCCACGACCCGCACGTGGACGACCCGATGCGATTCAAGCCTCTGTTCAGAGTCCACCTGATGGAGAGAAAGTCGGCCACGGTGGAGTGCATGTATGGCCACAGAGGGCCGCACAACGGCCACATCCAGGTGAGGGGGCCCCCGAGGCCTGGTAGCCATGTGCAGGCGAGGGGCTGGGGCCCTTCTGTCCTTCCCGGTCCAGGGGCAGGCGGGGTGCGGTGCTGGCTGAGTGG
The DNA here is from genome assembly GCA_003697995.1 of Taxidea taxus jeffersonii. Classification (NCBI taxonomy): domain Eukaryota; kingdom Metazoa; phylum Chordata; class Mammalia; order Carnivora; family Mustelidae; genus Taxidea; species Taxidea taxus. The sequence continues at coordinate 102,363 of ML100552.1, read as the reverse complement.
TGGTGGTGTTCCCAGCTACAGACCCGTGTCCACACTGAGCAGTGAATGTGGGAGGTGGTGGGGGCTCGGCCCACCTGGGGTGCGTTACCAATGGGCGGGTGCTGTGATGCCCCTGCGCCCCGCCCCCCCGGGATTGTGTGTTCAGTTGGAACCGATTGCTGTATTTGTCGTGATTCCTCCCCCTCTGGGCTCCTCTTCGCAAGAACGTGAGCTCGGACTAAATCGCTCTGCCCTCTGATGACGGTCTGGCAGACGCCGCCCCAGGAAGCATGTGTGTTGCCTAACACGTGACGAGAGCACCAGGCCCCCTTTCCCGCCGTAGGGTGTCCTCCTGGGAAGATGCACGTCACCTTCCCCTGGGAAGGACGTGCGTGCTCAGGAAGGCTCTGAGCTCCCTTCTTTGGATGGGCCGCGATTCGGTGGCCTCTTGGGTCTGGGACGCGTGTGGGATGTGTGGGTGTGGGAGAGGCAGATCCTACCGCCCGTGGCTGACTCGGTCCCCTCTTCTCTGTGGCGAATGCTCAAGATCGTGAAGAAGGATGAGTTCTCCACCAAGTGCAACCAGACAGACCACCACAGGATGTCTGGCGGAAGGCAGGAGGTGAGCCTGTACCCCTTCTTTTCGCAGGGTGTGGGCGTGAGGGTGAACGGTTTCACATCGCCAGTGTGCGCCCAGCGGAGGGCCGTCTCCCCGGCTCAGCCCGGTGCGTGCGTCTGACCCTTTATCAGGGTGTCCCGTGCACGTGTCCACGCGGACAGGCTTTCGTTCCCCACCGCCCCTCGGATCGATCGAGCCCAGGAGGAATCGTTCCCTCCGATCGGCTCTCTTTCGCCCCTTTGGCCAGCGTGCCCGTGCTGCTGGAAATTCCTTCTTGGATGTGAGTTGGCGGGGAGCCTCTGTGTCCTCCCCATGGACGGGCTTGGGCTGACAGTGTTGTGGGGAGGCTGGTCTCTGAGCCACACGCACGAGTTTCTTGGGATTTCCTTTTATCCACACGGGTGCTGTCTCACCTTTGAGTTTGCCTTTCTGGAGGATCCAGGTCACACATCCTGCCATTCCAGAACGTTCTTAAGAAAGCTGAACTTTGGAAATGCAGGGTGCTCGTTGAGCTGGCATTTACTCGTTGGCTGCGTATTGCTCAGGTTTGGCGTCCGACGGCTTCCCCGTGAGCCGGGTAATTGCAGGGAGGCGCGAGGTAAAGTACACACATGTGTGTCTGCAGAGAGCACACGGGCTCGCAGGGATCCCTTGAAGGGAGATGCGGCCCTGTTTCCTCACATGCGCGGCCTGTGCCGGCGACGGGCCGAGCAGACGCAGTTTTCACCTGGGGCAGGTCGTCCCGCAGGCAAGTGCTGCAGGCCGTGTTGCGGTGGGAGGGGCCGGTGTGTTTTCGGAGAGCAGCAGCCCCTCAGCGGTGGACTTAGAAAGGCCACGCAGTGTGTTTCTGGAAATACACATACCGGGATCTGAAAAAAGTCTTGCAAGCCGTGTCTGAGCGGGCTCCCTGGTTGTGAAGCGGAATGCTGTTTTCTCTGGTCGTGAGAGCCCTAACCCAAGTCCTTCGTGGAAACGTAAGAGCACGTGCAGCCTGGGTGGGAGCAAAGCTCTGCTGGTCTCGAGACCGGGGCATCTGATTGCATTTTTGTGACCGTGACCGAGGCTGTGGTCTGGGCTTGGCGCGGGGCTCCCTGGGGCTGCTCCTCTGGGACGCGCTTGTGGGGAAACCGCCTCGAGGCTCTGGGTGCTGCTGTGTTTCTGGTTGGTTGATGGGAGCTTTTTTCCTCTTAGAAAAGCAAAATCAGGTATGAGTTGCAAGTGTTTTTCTGCATGTTTTTGTTTTTTAGTTTGGGTTATGGTATATTTTTATTCAGGAGTTTCTCTGTTTTTGTTCTTCTGTAGTCAGAGGTGTCTGTCTTCCCTGCAGAGCCCGTTGCGGGGAGGGCGGGCGGGGAGATGCTGTGTTTCCAGGCAGAGCAGAGCTGCCGTCTGGCCCTCCGGTCATTTTGTCCATCTCAGCTGCCCCTCGCCTCTCGCCTGCTTTTCTCTCTGTCCCTCCCCTGTCTTGCCCCTCAGCCATGTGGGGAAAGGGTCTCCTGCCACTTCATGAGTCTGCCAGAAATGTCTTCACTTTCTCGTGGAGATTTTGAGACCCAGGGGAGTGGTGTCAGGCCCCAGGGGGAGAGCACAGGCCGTGGGGAGACATCGCCATGTTCCGGATCACTCTGCACACTGAGCTGAAAACTGCGCCCTGCCCTCTGACTCCTTGTGCTCTGATGGCTGATGGTCATTTAAAATTCTGGGGCCGTATGGCGCCCCCAAGGGAACGGAGGGCTCCTGGCGGCCAGCAGGGCTAGCAGGGGGACAGGGTGGTGAGCGTGGTCTCCTCCGCTGAAGGAGGGAGTCCTCTCATGCCCCCAGGGCCTGGCCGGGTGCTGTGCCCTCCTCCAGTCTCCGTGGCACTGTGTGACAGCCCCCTCTGGAGGCCCTGTGCTCTGAGAAGTGCTGCCCACAAAGGAGCCAGCGAGTCTCCTGCCCTTGCCCTGTGAAGGCTACACAGCTGCCCTGCAGGTCTCTGGCTGATGCACTCCATTTTGTTCACTGGCCCTCCCACGGCTCACACCCAGCTCCAGTCCTGGGGTTTCTGCCGCCGTGTCCACCTTTGAATGCCAGGTCCAGACTGCCGTGGCGTGATTGGATGCCTCAGGCTGCGGTGCCCTCAGCCTGCCCCTCACGATACCTCCGGGTGACCTGTGTGCTTTGCACCCCGCAGCCCCTCTGTGGGGCTTCCCTGAAGCCTACCCAGACTCATCTTCCCTGGCCTCCTTCACAGAGACGGCAAGGCCCAGCTGGCATCTTCCCTGCCCACCCTGTGCCTGTCCAGCCCCCCATCCTGAGGCTTCTGAAAACTGGGGCCTGTGAGGCAGAGCAGAGACTGGGAAGAGAGGAAGGAGGGAAGATGGCAGGCTCCAGCCCTGCAGTGCTGTGCTTGTCCCTCCTGACCGGGCTGTGGGCTTCTGCTGGCCGCGCTCGTGGTGCCTCTGGTGCCTCTATACTTGGTCATACAGAGAGGCTCTGGCACGAGACTCCTGTCTCTTTGTCTCATTGCTGAAATGATACCTTCTCACCATCGTAACTGCAAGCTAACTTCGTCTAATTTGAGTCTTTTTTTTTTGGGTTTAGTTTTGTTTTTAAAACTTTTTAGCTCTTCCAGAAATATTTTCCAGTTTCTTTAGAATTCTTTACTATCTTTATTTTTAAATCACTGTTCCGTCCGTCATCCGTGGGGTGATTGTGTGAGTGAACCTGCTCTCCTGCGGTCGGACATCGGGTTCGTGCTACCCCTGCTGCCCTCCTGACCTTCTGCCTGGTGACTTGCTCTCTGAGCCTCAGTCCTCATCTGTGAAATGGGGCCATACTGTCACCTGTGCACCCCTGCGGGGTCTGGAGGACAGAGTGGGGTGCGGCATATGAATGCCTTCTCAGCAGCCGAGGGCCTGCAGGTGTCACTCCTGTAACTCCTGACATCTGCAAAAGCCTTCCCTGCTGTTTGGATCATACAGAAGTGGAATTGCCAGGGAAAAGGCCCTGAAGGTGTTCCAAATTCTTGTTATGTGTTAGTTTTCTGGGCCTCCTTGACCGCCCATCAGGGTGGGTGAGCCCCCGGCCTCCTGTGCTCCTGACCGCCTTCGTCTTGGCCCTGGTGGAGATAAAGCCACTTAGCCCGTGGACCGGGGAGTAGCCGGATTCTGCCACTGACCAGCTGGGTCGTCCAGCTGTAGAACAGGGAGGGTGCGCACACCCATCCGCTGGGCCGGTGTGCACACGGAGGTGCTGCTTCCACAGAGCCGGCACCTGGTGAGCAAGCTCGGATCAGTGTTCTTGTCCTGCGTGTGCTGGGCCCCATGTTTTTCCTTGGGCATGCGTAGCTCAGGAGATAATTCCGTAGTGAACATATCTCAGAGGTCTGTGTTCTGAGTAATTGGGTCTGGTATTGGGTATTGGGTAATTGGTATTTCTAATGACTGACTTTTTCACGCAAAGTAAATAAGATTATGACTCCTCACGAGCCAGGCTCGGGCACTTGGCGCGTCTGATGCTCACCACGGTAGCATCCGGTGCTAACTTGCCGGGCTAGCTCACTTCCGTTTCTGTCTCTTTGTCATCGGTTTGGTTTTCAGGGCCTTACTCCAGCTGAGTGACGGTTTTGAGGTGAAGTCTAAAGTGTTAAGTTTCTCCTTTTATGATTGTTGTTTTCTGTGTCTTAGAAGACTCTGCCCGTCCCTAGGTTGCAGTTTCCTCTTCAGAAGTTTGGTAGCTTCGGGCTGTGTCTGGGTCCGTGGCGCATCCAGAATTACTTGCTGTGTGTGGTGTGAGGCAGGGACCGTGGTTCCTTTTCTCTGTGTGGATGTCCGGTTGCTGGAGCATCGTTTGTGGAAGAGACTTTCATTTCCCACGGGTGGCTCGGCTGTATTTGTCGGAAGGCAGCCGACCAGGTAACGGGGTCTGTCTCTGGGCTCTCCGTCTCGTCCATTGGTGGATTTATTGACCCCGGTGTTGGTACTACTGTCTCGATTCCTGCAGCTTCAGAGTAAGTCAGATGTGATCTTGGTGCAGTTCCTCCAGTTTCATTCTTTTGCAAGATTGATTTGGACGTTGTAGGTTCTTCTCACTTCCCGAAGAATTTCAGAATTGTCAGTGTGTACAGAGACCCTGGTGGGACTGGGACTGTCATGGCCTTGAGTCCTCGGATGACCTTGGAGAGAACTGCTGGCTTGGTACTGGGTCCCCTGGTCCACGGGCACCTGTGTCGTGGGGGTGTCTCCGTTTCCGTCCGCCAGGCCTGTGGCTGTCAGAGAGGGGTCCATGCACATGCCTGTGCATGTATTCCCAAGTCATAAGTTGTCGGACGCTGCTGGAAATGGGACTTAAAACCCTCCATCGCTCCCCTTCGTGCCGCTGGTATAGAAACTTGCAGTGGACCGTCCGTAACGAGCTCGAGGCTCCGAAGCCGTGGGCTCTAGTCGCTGCCGTGAGGGGTTTCTGTGTGTGGCCAGGGTTTGGGCAGGAACATACTAAAGGAACCTACAGGCTGTAGCTCTCCTGGTTTGTTGTGGTTAAATCACTTTTGTTTCTGTTCGTGGAGCTAACTCAGGACGGTCCTTAGAAACACGGTATGGAGCTAGGAACTGAGCTGTGGATTAATTACGGGTTCATGACTGAGCTTCGAGGACGCAGTGTTTGTACAAGCTCCCTTTTCACAGATCAACTTCCTGGACCTGTCACATAACCGCGAAGGCGCGTCTGCCCCACCCCGCCACCCCCGCTGTACCCGTCTTGTTTTTCATCCGCAGTGGCAGAAAGCAGCTCTGGCCCATATGACCAGCACGGGGGGGTAGCGACGAGAGCCCTGGTGTGCTCCCGCTTTCCTAGAAGCCCCCGAATCAGGCTCAGTGTGGGCACTGCATGTCCTGTGAGTCGCCACAGAAGTGAGACTCCCGTGGCTGCTCCCTAGGAGCTCTGGACATGGGCTGTGGCCCCAGCCTTGCCTGAAGGGACCCCACGGTCCCTGTTGTTGCCTTTGAAGTCTGGGCCTGTGTGCTCTGGGAAAGGGGGAGCATAGCCCCTCACCTCCTTTGGTGGCTGACCTCCACAGGAAGGAATTCAGGGACTCAGAGAGCAAAGTGTGGCAGCCCCCCTCCTGCCCAGCCTCATCCCCATCGTGTCCACCCGCTGGGACTTGGGCACTGATGCGCCCGCGGCATCACGCCAGCAGTCAGGATGCTGCTTTCGTGCACTTAGTGCCACAGTGAGCGGTCCTCCACGCCAGTCGTGGCGTTTTCGTGACCTGTGCTCTTTTGGAAGGAATTCCGAACGTGGCTGCGGGAAGAGTGGGGGCGGACCCTGGAGGACATTTTCCACGAGCACATGCAGGAGCTCATCCTGATGAAGTTCATCTACACCAGTCAGTACGAGTGAGTGCCGCCCCCCGTGGGTCCCGTGAGCACAGTCCCTGTCCCCTGCACCCTGCCGCCCCCCTCGGTGTCTGTTTTCTGTCGGGTTCATCATCACCTACCGTTCATGTGCTCGGACGAGCCCGGCTCGTGTGCTGGGGCCTCGGGGTGGTTCCCCCACGACCGCGGGGGGAGCCCTCCTCTCTTAGCTGCTCTCCCTGCCTCGGCCTCTGCCCCACACCCTGTTCCCGTGACCCATTGAAATAGGCCTTCCGCGGTGACCGTGCCCTTCGCCGGCTCCTGTGCCAGGCTGACGGAGCGGGAGCGGCAGCCCCTTCTCCTTAGAGCGCTGCCCATCCCGGTTCCCTTGCCCTGCTGCTAGAGCGAATGTGCGCCCCTGCTCGGCCCTGGTGGGATCAGAGGGGGTGTGGGATGGGCCCTGCAAGCGTTCGGAGGGGTGAGGAACGTGGGGTGCCCCCGCTTAGCCCGGCTGTGCTAGGCTACCCTCCCTTCCCGCACTCCCTCACACGGCAGTTTGGTGAGTGAGCTCCGTACTTCGGGCTGCCGGCCGACCCGCTCTCACGCCACCCGTTCCCCCACAGCAACTGCCTGACCTACCGCCGCATCTACCTCCCGCCCAGCCACCCGGATGACCTCATCAGACCCGGCCTCTTCAAAGGAACCTACGGCAGCCACGGCCTGGAGATCGTCATGCTCAGCTTCCACGGGAAGCGCGCCAGGGGCACGAAGATCACGGTGCGTCCGGGCGCTGCCGGGCGGCCCCGCTCTGTGAACTCAGTCTGATCGCTGCGTGGTATCGAGACTCGGGCCGCATCCCGGCTGCTCAGGGTGGGCTCTGGACCCCGGGCAGCCTGCGCTGGGGAGTCGGCCGGGAATGCAGATTGGTAGCCCCCCTCCCCAGCCCCACCGGACCAGAATTTGCATTTCAGGACACTTCCAGGGGATTTGGAGCATTTCCAAGTGTGGCTCCCAGTCCTGGCCACACTCCGAATCCCTAGGGATGTGAGAAAACCCTGAGGTCAGGTCCTGGAGATTCTGAGTCAATGGGGAGGGGCTCCCTGAGTGCCCCCGGGGGCTATAAGGTGTGACCTCGTTGGAGACCACTTGCATTGTTACACCGGCTCCTGCTGCCATCCTGGTCCCAGCAGCTGACGAACACAGTCGGAGAATTGTTGAGCAGAATAGGGGTCTCGAACCAGCTGCACACTGGGCCTGCTCCAGGGGCCCCCCCACAGCGTGCTCACCTGTCATTTGCATAGTTGGGGTGTGTTTCTGACCGGCGCACTCAGGTGTCCTGGGGCACAGCGCCTCTTTTTTGTTTTTTTTTTTTTTTTCTTCAAGATTTTGTTTATTTGACAGAGATCACAAGCAGGCAGAGAGGCAGGCAGGGGGTGGGGGAGCAGGCTCCCCGCTGAGCAGAGAGCCCGATGCGGGGCTCGATTCCAGGACCCTGGGATCATGACCTGAGCCGAAGGCAGAGGCTTAACCCACTGAGCCACCCAGGCTGCCCCTGCCCGGGCTGGGCACCCGCCCCCTCTTCTTTGTTCTTACGGAGCTGCGCTCTTGGACTTTGATTGGCCAGCGTCCCGGTGCTCTGGGAAGGCTCCTTGCGTGCAGAGCCCAGCACTGGGGCCCCCGGTGTGGCTGCAGGGCCTGGAGGTTCTCTCAGGCTCAGGCTCAGGAGCATTTGTGTTTCAGGTGGACAGATCCGGGCCAGCATTCAGGTCTGCCCGGCCATCCCTGGGAGGGTCTGTGCCCTTCTCTAAGCCCCAGCGTTCTAGAATGGGGAGCTGTTTTATACCAGGAGGTTCCAGGGCACATGAGCCACTCCACTGGGTGTCTGTCCATCTCTCGAGGTCACTCGGGTGCCGTTAGCCCCTAGTTTCAAAGACGCCTTCACAGACAAGGTGTGCGCTGTGGGCACATATTTTTTGAGGACTTCTGACGTGTTCTTCCATCAGAAGGGGTGCTGCTACGTCCGTGGGAGTGCTGGAGTGAGCTCTTAGGGCCGGGGCTGTGATCGTGGCAGGAACCACGCAGAGTGTGTTGCCACTGTCCCCTGAGCCCCACTGACGGCTGCGTGCTCGCTCCGCAGGGTGACCCGAACATCCCCGCCGGGCAGCAGACGGTCGAGATCGACCTCAGGCACCGCATCCAGCTGCCCGACGTGGAGAGCCTCCGCAACTTCAGTGAGCTCTCCCGCCTTGTCCTGGACGTGCGGGAGCAGCTGCGCCAGGAGCAGCAGCAGGAGAGCGGGCTGGGGGACGGCGAGGCTGGAGGACGGCAGAGCCCCCGAGAGCCCCAGCGGGGCCCTGCACAGCCTGGCGTGGAGCTGCCTGCCGAGAAGGTCGGGGAGGCCGGGGGAGCAGAGGCCGCGGGTGCCCAGCCCGGGCAGGGGCAGCCGTTTGTGTTGCCCGTGGGCGTGAGCTCGAGGAACGAGGACTACCCCCGCACCTGCAGGATGTGGTAAGAAAGCCGGGGCGGGCCGCAGCGGGCCTTTCGGGGAGTTCTGCCTCCCCACCCGGTGTGGAGACGGGCTGTGGGGGCCGGCTCGGCACTGGCTCCTTGTACCTGGGCGGGGAGCCCCTGACCGCTCCGTGTGAGTTGGGCTCAAGGACAGCGCCCTTCCCTGGGCTGCACAGACTTCGGAGGCTCCCGACCTCCCCCCAGAGAGAGTTCAGGCTTACTAGAACCGCCAGGCTGGAGGCCTCCTTCCTAGTGCCTTGTGTCGCCTCAGCAGTCAGGTGAAGGGTAGGCAGGCGAGCCTGCAGGTGCCTTTGAGAGCAGCCGGTGAGGAGGGGCCCTTCTGCACCTGTTCCCCGGGGAGCCGGCTTGAGTTCAGCTGGATGTCCTTGTGGGTAAGGTCCCCTCTGAGCACACTCCAGGGTCAGCCGTCCCCGTCTTCTGTGGTTTCTCTCCCGGCTCAGAAAGCGTGCGCAGAGGGCTGGCGGCGCACTCCTGCCCCGGGGCCGGCCTGCTCTTGGCTTGACTGTGGCTCTTACGGTTTTGTCCCTGGCCACTGTTCTCAGCCGCTCGGGCCCCCCACCCCAGCCCTCTACGCTTCGGGGCTTCTTAGGTGTCGACAAAGCAGACGGATGAAACCACAGACTCGGGTCCTCTGTCGCACTGGCCACATTTCAGGTGCCGGCAGCCATGTATGTATTTGGATAGTGCAGGTCTAGGACGTTCCGTCACTGCAGAAAGTTCTCCTGCACATTGCCTAGGGGGTGTTGTGAGGCGATGACCTGTCTCCGGGCGTCATAGCTCCTGGTCTCCGTGTCCGTCCCGTAGGGTGGAAAGGTGTGTTTCCTTGACTTGGGGCTGACTGCCGGCTGGTCACGTGTGGCGTGTGCGTGGCCAGGGCTCTGAGCTCCTGAGGGAGGACTTAGGTGTCCGTGTGGGCTTGCTGAGTACACTGGTTCGGCGCACCCAGTGCCAGTTCGGGGGGTGCCCCCCACACCAGCACGCAGTTCTCCACGACTCCGTCCTGACGCCCCCCAGAGACGGTGTCAGACCCGGCAAGACTGCCTCTGTCCCCTCAGACGCCAGTCCCAAGTCGTCAGCCGCACTTCTGGCCAACCAGCGTCATGTCAGGGGTCCCGCGACCTGCTCAGGTTCGATTCGTGTGCTGGGGCAGCTCACAGAATTCAGGCAGGCACTGCGTCTACCATTTTGCCGAGGGAGGTGAGAAAGGACGCCGGTGGACGGCCACAGGAGGAAATGCGGAGGGTCCCGCGTGCAGCAGTTTCCACCCCTAGGGGCTGGGTGCATGTAGGTGTCCCCCACCTGGGAGCTCCCCGAACCCCATCCTTGGGGATGTCACGGAGGCTTCCTCACAGAGGCATGGCCAGTCGTCAGCTCCGTCTCTGGCCCTTCTCTCGTCCGGAGAAAGGCAGGGCTGCTCGAGACTCCAGGCTTCCGTTCCTGGCCGGTCCCCTCCTAGTGTTCCCATGCCTTGGACTCTCGGGTTCGGGAGCCGGTGCCAGGCCCTGGGGCAGAGGTCAGTGCATGTACTCTTCCCCTACTCCCGAGGGGGAGATCCATGCCATTTTCCCTTGTGTTACACAATTACCACAAAAGTGGCTGAATGCGGGTTTTCCTAGAGGAGGCATACAGATGGGGTTCCGGTACGATTTCGACTGCTGTGAGCTTTGCAGTGCTCATAACAGAGAAGGGCTCTGCCGTCCTTAAGAGACTGGACAGCTCGCGGTGTCCCGTGGCCGGCCGAGAGCCCATGGGCTCCGTTGGGTGCTGTCAGGCCCGCCCTGCAGTGAAGGCACATTAGTCTCGGGACCTGGGAGGCATGGGCTGTGGCCTTTTCCCTGCTGGATCTGTGTGTCTGCGAGGCCTGGCCGCAGCGCGGATGGGGGGACGAACCTCAGCGGGCATCACTTTGCCTCCCTGTGGGTTCTGGTGCCACTTTCCCCACCTGAGAGTCCCGCGAACCACACGCCCTCACGCACAGGCCTGCTGTCCCTCTCCTGCCCAGGGTGGAGGTTGGGGTGCTGGGCGCCATTCTGTGTGCTGGGAGACCGGGCCAGCTCCTGGCGCCTCATTGTCTCTGTGAGCACGTTTCTCAGCAAGAGAGACATAAATGTGTCTCAGTCTCACGTTGCTCTTGAAACTTGAAACTCGGCCCTACGGGCATTTGGAAGTTCTGCCTCCTGAGTTCCTGAGAGTCGCGAGCCCGTAAATCCGCACTGATTGTGTCGGCGTCGTTGACGTGCTGACGCGGCTGTCCTGAGATTCAGGTTTCGGAACCTGGGCCAGCTTGACGAAGCTGTGCCTGGGAACAGAAGTACACGGTGGGGCCGCCCGAGACCTTTCTTGCTGGGTGAGCTGGTGGGAGAGTGGCGGGCAGCAGGGTGAGCCTGACCGTGGGCCCACGACTCCGCGCCCTGGCGCTTCGAGTTGCTTGCTGGTCCAGGCGATGGGCTCGGGGGCTCCGTGAGTTGCTGCTTCCTGCTGGCGGGGAGGAGGGCCGGCCTGTGGTGTGGGGGCGCTGCGGCGGGGGCTGACGGGGCAGGGCAGGGCCCAGCGCGCTCCTTTCAGGCATTCACTCTCCTCCCGGCGCTTTCCCTCTTGTCTTGGCACAGCTTTTATGGCACAGGCCTCATCGCCGGCCACGGCTTCACCAGCCCTGAGCGCACCCCTGGGGTCTTCATCCTGTTTGACGAGGACCGTTTTGGGTTCATCTGGCTGGAGCTGAAATCCTTCAGCCTGTACAGCAGGGTGCAGGCCACCTTCCGGAATGCAGAGGCGCCGTCCCCGCAGGCCTTCGAGGAGATGCTCAAGAACATCCAGTCCCTGACCTCCTGACGGGCCGCCTCCCTGCGGGGCGGCTCCCGGGGCCCCGGACCCTGCGCCTGGGAAAGGAAGCAGCATGCACTTTGGAGAGTTGGCCTCTGACTGGAACCCACCTCGTAGGAGTCTCGGCCCAGCCACCCCAGGACTCTTTGTAGAGTGTGTGACGTTCGCGTGTGTCCTCGTCAGGAGCTCATGGGAAGGCTGACTGAGCATGTCTTACGGAAAGAACCAACCAGAAGAGGGCTGACAGAGAGGGCCGGCTGCCCTGCGCCCTGCAGAGTTTTGTGAACAACTCGAGTGGAGAAACTGGGTCTGTCCTTGGCCTGCTGGCAGATTTCAAGGGACAGGCCGAGCGACCCTGGGGCTGCACAGAGGGGTTGCCTGTGGGGCGTGCCCGCTGGAGGCAAGGGAAAGCGGCAGCAGGCTGCAGGGGCCTGGGGTGAGGGCAGTCTGCGTGGGGGCAGTGTGTGCATAAAGGGAGCTCCGGGAGGGTCTGGAATGCGGGGCCAGGACCCTGGACTGAATTTCCATTTCTCTACTAACCTGCTTGGATTTTGGACAAAAGCAGTTTAGCTCTGACGAGTCTGGGCAGCAGTGCAAGGGGCCCGTGATACGGGCCGGTAGGGAACGGCGGTTTGCTCGCCCTGGTCTCTCTGCAGCTTTAGAGTCAAGACCTTCGCCGCAGCCAGTCCCATGCGGGCATTTGTTTGCACACCCCCCACCCGCTGGTGTCAGAACCCCAAGCTCAGCCACTTGTCCCAGGACCTGCCCCGGAACTCGGCAGGGCCACGTCCGAAACAGCCCCGCGTTCCCATGTGCAGAGCGCACCAGGTGCTGCTGTTCGCAGGGTCTGAGCGGCAGAGTCGATGCGCAGAGGACTTGGCCCCCCTCTGCAGGGCAGCTTTCTAGAAGTCACCCCCACGTATGGAATGCACTGTGGACACCAGGGCCTCTTGGGATCCTCCAGGGCGGGGACCCCGAGGACGGATGCTTCTGCGGGTGCTGTGCCTGTGTGTCCCGCTGACACCTGCTTTTGGGGCCACCGTAAGGTCTCTGCTGATCTTAGTGTCTCCTGAGAACAGAGCCTGGAATGCACGCAGACCCCTAAGAATTCGTAGCAGCTCCGCCTCTGGCCTGCAAAGAGCTGTCACCACGCTCACCTTCCATGGGGGCGGCTTCATGGGCGCGGCAGACCGCCTGCCCCCTCTTTGTTGCTCGTCCTTGCTGGGCGGACTGCGCCGGGCCCCCACACTGGGGATGAGGGACCCCAGGGAAGGGGGCAGCTTTGTGGTGCCTTCCTGTAGAGACCAACGTGAGATGTCCCGTGAAACATGTTTTCCTGACGAATTTCTCCCTGACTGGCCTTTTTTTAAAAAATAAAAAATCCCTCTTGCTCTAGCTTCAGTACTTTTGGCAACTCTGAACTTCCTTTGCTTCCCAGAATGGTAGAGTGGATGAGCTCTGGGGTGTGGTCCCTAAATGATGGACTTTTGAGGAGGTTCTTCCCGGCCTCCCGACTCAGGAGGGAGGCGAGCTGAGAATGGGGGTCCCTCTGGCCGGCTGTCGAGACACCATGACTCCCGTCCCACATCCTTCCAGCAGGCCCCGAGGCGCGGTCCCAGTTTTCCTATCTTCTGCAGGACTGAGCCTCCAGGCGCTGTCAATCCCTCCCCCCGGTGGCTGTCACTGTTGTCCCGTGCTGGCAGGCACGGCTGCTCCGGCATCATGGTGGTAGCTGAGGCGGTGAAGCCTTAGAACAGAGTGAAGGCCAGTGGGGTGGGGGGTGACCGCAGGCCTTGTTCCGCCCCAGCCCGAGGCTCGCCCTGAGGCGTCTCTGCCCGAGGCCTCCTCTTGTCTGCACAGCCCTCTCAGACTGAAGATGAGCCTTTCTGATCTTGAACCCAGACGGTGGAACCTGCCTCTGGAGCGTGGGCCTCTCCGTGGTTTCTGCTAGCGGCTGTTGGCTCCGTTCTGTGGGTCCCTGTCTCTGGTGTCAGGAGGGGCCCCAGGGGCCTGTGGGGTGGAACAGCTCGGCCGTGGCCTGGGTGAGGGCCTGTCACCTGCACAGCTGGGCGTCCGGCGTACGTCGTTTCCCACTTGGAAACTGGTTTCCAGTTCGGTAGGCGAGCGTGCAGAGCCCGTGCAAACCAGCCCCACTGGGCGTGCCTCAGGGCAGAGCAGGCAACCAGCCCATCCCGGCAGCTTCCAGCCGGGAATTGGTTGCAGGGGAGGGTTGGGAGAGGCAGAGGTTGTGGTGGGAAGCCTGGAGGCAGCTGGGGGTTGGGTAGCGCACATCCCCATAAGGAACCGGAATGACCCAGCTTAGGGCCTGTCTGTGCCCATGTGGTGCTTGACTCGGGGAAGGTGGCGGGGGACCTGGATCGGTCTGGCCATCTTCCCCTGCTTGGCACCCCCTTACTGGCCACTGTGCTGCTGTGAGGCGGGGTAAGTGTCGTGGTCGAGTGGCAGGAGAGGAGCCGCAGGCGCGCATCTGCACACCTGGGCACGTGCCGTTCTGCGACTTAACGGAATGACGTGATCGGAGATGGCAAATGTGAGTCCTTGGAGATTCTACGTATCGGGGCAGAACGTTCAGTGCAAGAAGCTTTTGCAAATGACCTTTTTTTTTTGGCTCTGACTCAGGCGGGGCGGTCTGTCTGGTTACGTGGGCCCGTCCAGCTCAGACCTGCCGCGTCTGGGGCTGGGTGGGAGCAGGTCCGGAGGCTTCGTGGTGGTGGCACTTCCAGATTCCTCGCTCCCGCAGTCCAGACTGGGCCTCGCTTCTGGCCTTGCCCCTCAGCCCCTCTGTCGGGGCAGCTGGCTCGCTGTGGCTGGTGCTGAGGGCGGCGGCCTCCCACCGTCCCTCCCTCACCTCCTGCCCCAACCCAAGCAGCTTAGGCTGGGCGCCTTTACCCCTGGCATACCTCTTGGCCAAGGAGGAGGATGGGAGCGCTCCCATGGTGGCCTAGCTTGAAGCCGGCCAGGCCTCCATCCCTGCTTTATGCGAACACGCTCCGAGCTGGAGTTGGCCCGTCCGACGTTCTCTTTGCCTGAGAGCCTGGGGTGTACTGCTGTGGCCTGGTCAGGTAAGGCCCGTCCCTTAGCCAGCCCACCCTCTGTGCCCCAGCGGCTACAGCGGTTCAGGGCTGGTGTTCAGATCATGGGGGGCCCGTGTGTTCTCACGCTGCCCAGTGCCCACAAGCAGTGACGGAGAGGAGCCTGCTTTAGTCCCTTGCTTCGGCGAACTCGGTCACGGGGATCTTGGAATTTCTGAGCTCCTCATGCCGCGCTGTCCGGTGTGTTGGAGATGAGCCCATGTAGACCCGGTGCTTTGAGGAAGCGGCCCTGTTCTGTCTTCGTGCTCTTACAGGAATGCTTACGGGAACGTTCTCAGCCCTCCCTGGCTTGCGGCTCGCACACCTCAGTCCTCAGCCAGTCCCAGAAGTATTTCCAAAGTAGAAACAAGCCACGGCGCCGTCAGTTAGCCTGCAGCTGTGAACGGGAACAAGACGGTGCCCAGTTACCGAGTGCTCTGTGTGGTTCACGGCTCGGGGGCCTGCGGGCCAGCCTTCGGGAGGCGTGGGTGACTGGCGGTGACCCCGAAGCTTGGAAGACAGCCCCTCTGCTGGGCCCTTTCTGTGCTCACACGGACACTCACCAAAACATAGGGAGGTGTCAGAACCTTTGCTTTTTCAGCCTAATTTTGCTTTTGGTTGTTCTTTGAGCTCATGTAGCCTCCTTGGAGAAGAAACCCATTTCTGCTGCTTGATCTTGAAATCCCACGCCCCGACAGCTGACAGGTAAGGTCGGGGAGCTGCTGTCCCTCTGGGGCGTCTGCGGTGGTGTAGGGTGGGCTGGAGCAGGGACGGTGCCCCCACGGCAGGGCCAGGACCGGAGCAAGTGGCTGCTGGGAGCTGTGCCCAGTGTCACCGGGATGGGACCACTGTGTGGGGCTGTTTCTCCATAAATCAGTTTTTGAAACCTTGTTGTGTGCTTTGTAATTGTTTTTTTGGGACGTGATTCAGATGGAGGCCGGAGCCATGAGCAGCATGAGGTGGGGGGCTGAGGGCCAAAGGACAGGACTGGATCCTGGTGGGTGAGGGGGCTCCCTGGGAGCCTCTCACACCTGGAGCTGACAACATTTTGATTTTCCTAGTTGTGGAATGAAGCTGTAAGGGGTCCCCGGATCCTTCCCTCTGACCTCGGCTTGCTAAGTGTTCCCATCACCGACCCGGTGTCCCTTAGGGACCTGGGGCCACAGTGGGGTTTTCTCAGGCTAAACTGAAGGGGAGTTTGCCTGTTCTGGAAACAGGGTAAGAATGGGACACACGAGGGCGGGGGCTGTGCCTTGTGTGCACACAGCTGGGGGTCTCCTGTCTCGATTTGCTGTTTGTAAAGGTCACATCCTTGTAAAGAAATGCGAGAACTTAATATAGGCAGTAAAATACCTCATGTTCCTATTCAGGGGCGGGAGGATGCCCCTCTTCTGTCTGGGTGATGGCTTTGCCCTGAAGCTCCCCTGGAAGAACGCTGCCTGGTCCTTCACCTGGGGGAGGCTGTGTTGGGCAGGACCCTGGCCGAGCTCTCCGTGCGTCCTGCAGGCCCCTGGGCCCCTCTTGTGGCTTTCTGTAGCCTGGCCTTGGGTAGGGATTTAGGGTTGCTGCATGCGACTCCAGCCAGCTCGAATTGAAAATCCGCGAGTGCTGGAAGGGCGCCGTTCCAGCACCTGGTTTTTGGGAACATACGGCTGCAGGGGACGGTCGCTCTGCTCACGTTGAGGGCGGCACCTACGGTCCCTTCCCACACCTGGCCCTTCTGTAGATGCCCAGCTCTGGGATGAACAGGAGCTTCTTGGGGAGCAGAGCAGAGGGAAGGAGGTCGTGGACTGCTAGGACACACGTGGGGAGTGCTAGAGGGAGGCCTGAGAAGCAACACAGCGTTCCCTCCCCAGATGGTCCTGCTCTCCCCGGTGGGCACCAGCCACAGACCCAGGATCTTTACGGAGACCAGCCCCCACTGTTGGCTCTGCACCTCGTGACCCCTGGGGCTTTTAGCCCCCAGCCCCAGCTGCTTGTTTGGAGTCTTCTCTACTGGGCACTGAGTCTCTGTGTTTGGGGCCATCCCACGCTGTAGGGCACTGAGCATCATTCCTAGTCTTCCTGATCACGGCAACCCAAAGTATGTGCCGACATGGCCAGTGTCCCCTGTGGTCAGTCACCTTGTGGGGAACCACTGGGTCAGTACCTGCATGTCCGTGCCCCAACACGGTGCTGCACATTGTGGACACAGCAGTGAACAACCAGTGCAGTCTTTCTCCTGCACAGATCACAGCACAAAATGTCCCCAAATGGGCATGGTGGCCTCCTGCGCACACTTGTGGGCACCCTGTTAGGGTGTGGTCTATCCCCAGTGCAATGGGGGGTCAAGGCCAATGTGGACGTGGGTGCACTTGGACCTGTGGTACCTAGCTCAGGCGATGCCTGGGCCAGCATCCGCAGGGCCATGGCGGTGGGTGAGGTGCTGTGTCCTCACCTGTCTCCCTCAACCCAGGAGGGACATCACTCCCAGAACCTCAGGGGGGGCCCAGGCGCTGCATCTGTCTGGTGCTCAGTGTGGGCTCCTCCCAGGTCCAGCACTGCCTTCCCTGGCACACTTGCCCTGGCGCCTGGTGGTCAGGAGGAGGTGAGATCCGTGTGTTAGAAGTAGTGCCGCCGGCCACTTGGACCGGCAGGCTGGCCCCTTGTGGGGTGGCCGGCTGGGAGAGAAAGGGAGATGCCTGCCCAGGCCCTGGGATGCTGAGCCCCGGCCCAGGGGAGAGGGTTTGAGCCCCTGGAGCTTCTGGTGGCCTGTCTGTGGCTGTCCTCCATGCTGCGTAACTATCCTCTCCTTCCCCAGCATCTTTCGGGAAGAGGATGCAGAGGAACGTGGCTTTCAACAAACGCCGTCCCTAGCTGTTCAGTGAGAAGCGGTTGAGCTGTCCTTTCGTTTCCTGGTTAGACTCTGTTACAGCGCATGTGACGGTGCCCTGTGCACGTCCTTCATGTGTGTGCGGACGGCTCTGATCGAGCACCAATCGGGACACAGGCCCTTCTATCCCCTTCAGAGCCAGCACCTGCCCCGCAGCCTTGCCTTTCTCAGAAAGTTGGGTTTCCAGAAGAGCGCGCTGCGGCCAGGGGCACTTGTCAGCCTCTTCCATTATCCTCTCCCTCCAAGGAGCCTTTCTAGACGTTTTTTCCTAATACTCCCAGGACAGTTTCACACCACAGACAGGCCGTGTGAATCTGTGGGGGTCTACGTACGGGCACGTGCGCGTACCCACCCAGGCTGATGGCCGTGTCCTGCAGGCAGGGAGGGAGCCCCAGGAGCCCCGACCCCCACATTGAGAAGGGACTTCTGGTGAGCAGGGGGAGGTGGGAGGTGCCCCACAGGTTGCTCCTGTGCAGGTCATACAAGGTGGCCTCTGGGGCACCAGAGTGGCAGGGGGCAGGTCCAGGGTAGGCTGAAGGCAAGCCCCACTCATCATGCTTTCAGCCAGGGACCTTTGGTTGGTGAACGCACTGCACAAGTGCACCGCGGCTCTGGGACTCTGCACTCTCTGCTCCTCCTCCTACCTGGGGGCTTTGGAAACGAAGCCTGACAGAAGCCTCTGGCAGCCACAGGCTCCTCTGGTCCCGTCCCTCCTCTGAGGTGGTGGCAGTGAGCCAGCCCGTGCCTGGAGGAGGGAAAAAGTAGGATCCGCCCACTCCAGTGATGACAGGGGACCTGCACGGGCGGCGGACTGCTTGCACGGTGATCTGACCTCCAGCCTTCCGGGGCTTGGTCCGTGCTCATCAGTCTTCTACTGCTGCCCCCGGGCGTGGAGAAGTGGGGTGACTCGCCCGGTACACACAGTGAGGTAGCGGCTGGCCGGGACT
This sequence comes from Taxidea taxus jeffersonii, assembly GCA_003697995.1. NCBI lineage: Eukaryota > Metazoa > Chordata > Mammalia > Carnivora > Mustelidae > Taxidea > Taxidea taxus. The sequence continues at coordinate 84,169 of ML100552.1, read as the reverse complement.
GGGGTCCCCAGTCACTCTGGTTACTCGGGACCTTCCAGGCAGGTGTGCTGGGCGGGAGGCACTGGCCTGCTGCCCGAGGGTCATTCACGTGGAGTCCTGTGCCTGCTTTGGGGTCTGGCTTCTCCGCACTGCCGTGTGCCCTTCGTGCATGCGTCTGTTCCTCCGTGTGGAAACACTGCCGACCCTTGTTCCATTCTTACCGCCTGGAGCGGCCACTTGGGTCCTTCCGGCTGGAAGTGGCCGACGTTGCCAGGGCTACTGCCCATCCCTTCCGGTGTGCCAAGTGTGCCCTTCTCCGGGGTGTGCCTGGCCAGGAGCCCTGGGCACTCACTCACCAGCTCAGGCTTCTGAATACCGCGGAGCAGTCGGCCAGCACGGTGACACCTGCTCCCGGTGACACTGCTCCGGGGTCAGCCCGCACGGTGACACCTGCTCCGGGGTCAGCCCGCACGGTGACACGGCTCCAGGTGACACGGCTCCAGGTGACACTGCTCCGGGGTCAGTCCGCAGTGACACGTGCTCCGGGTGACACTGCTCCGGGGCAGCCCGCATGGTGACACGTGCTCCGGGTGACACTGCTCCGGGGTCAGCCAGCACGGTGACACTGCTCCCGGTGACACTGCTCCGGGGTCAGCCCGCACGGTGACACGGCTCCAGGTGACACTGCTTCGGGGTCATCCCGCACGGTGACACGTGCTCCGGGGGCCGCACGGGGTCCCGGCCGGCACGTCCGCGGTGAACCTGCTGTCTGTTCGTCCCGGCCATTCCCGCGGAAGGGACGGCAGCGCGCCCGAGCGTGCAGGGCGCGAGCCTGTCCCGCACCGCGGCCGCGTCCCGGGGCTCCGAGGCGGCGGCGACGGCGGGAGCACACTGCGAGGGAGGCCGGCACGGGCGGGCAGCGGCCCGTGGACGCCGGCGGCGGCCGCCCACCCGTCCCCCAGGTCTCTCCGGGTGCACCGGGGCGGGCCGCGGCACCAGAGCGCGCACCAACAGCCTAGCCCGTGCGTCCGCCCGCGTTCCCGACGCGCGCCCCGGGGCCCCGCGGCCGCCGCTCCCCGACAGGCGCCGCCCCCGGGCTCGCGGGCCGGGCAGAGGGCAGCCGCTCCGGGCCCTGCGCACGGCCGCCCGAGCCCCGGGGGCTGAGGAACGACGCGCGCCCCGGGGAGGCACGACGCGGGTCCAGACGCGGGGCGCGCGGCCGCATCCGAACTCCAGGAACGCGGCGGGCGGCTGCAGGGCGCCCCGCGGGGAACAGTCGGCGGCTCCGGGGGGCGGACACGCGGCGGTGACGCCCGCGGGAGGCGGTGGGGGCGTTCCCCGCGCGGGGGATCGGCGTACGCTCCTCCCCAAGCCCTCCCCGTGACCCATCGACCTCGAGGCCCGCGCCGCCAGAGGCCAATCAGCCGCCAGATAAGGGCACATGCCTAGAAGGCAGCGCACGATTGGCTGAGCTCGGGGTGGGGGGGCGTTAGGCCGGAAGGGCGGGGCCTGAGGTGGCAAGCGGACGGAAGGGGCGGGCCCTGGATGCGTGCCTGTGCGTGCTCGTGCGCGCGCGCGCGCCGCTGGCGGGGAGGAGCCGGACGCGCGAGGGCCGGCCCGGCTGTCGTCACCCGCCTCACGATGGTCACCACCACCTCCTCCACAGCGGCGCGGCCGGCGGCGCGGCGGGCACTTCCGGGAGCCCTCGGGTGTCCGTTGGGTCTGTCGGCACGCACTCCCCCGAGCGCGCCGCGGCAGGCAGGTGCGTCCCTGAGCCCCGCTCGCCGGGCCGTGGACGCCGCAGCCGGGCGGCCCCAGCCGCGTCCCCGGCCCAGCGGTCACTCCGGCCCAGCGGTGGCCGGAGCGCGTAGGCAGGGCGGAGGGCACGCCCACGCTGACGGAAGCCCCGGACGGCCGCGCAGTGTTTCCCGACCCGACCGCCCGGGGAGGGCCTGGAGGCTCGGGTGCGTCCCCCGCGGCCACGGTCAGGGGCCGTCCGTCCCCCCGTCCGTCGGCGGCGCTTCCCGGCGGGGACGAGCTGCTGTTGCCCGGGGCTGAGCGCCCGCCGGTCTCCCCGGGGCGGCGCAGGGGCCGCGGGGGGAGTGGCCGGCGGGAGCCCGTCCAGTCCGGTCAGTCCGGCGGCTGGCCCGGGCCGTCCCCCGCGGCCCTCCCTCCCGCCTGCACACACAGTCCGGAACTTTCTCAGCCTCGTCTCGCTTTCCAGGCGGAGCGCGTTGCAGACCTTTGGGAAGGAGGCGGGCCTCGGCGACCCTTCGGTAAGGACAGCGCCGCCCGCAGCTCGCGAGGACCGTCCGCCCGGGAGCCTGCTGGGCGGCGCGTGGGCCGGCCCCTGCCTCCCGCGGCCAGGGCTCCTCGACCCGGAGGCCTGGGGCGCCGCGCCTGCCCTGGGCATCAGCTTCCCCCTGACCCTGCCGGCCGTGACTCGGGGCCCTTCCTGCCGGCCGCAGGGGCCGGTGTGGGGGCCGGTGTGGCGCCGAGAGACAGCGGCCTCCCCCCCCCTGCAGCGGGTTGCACTGCCCGGACGTGCTCCCCGCAGCCGACCGAGAGTGGGCCGAGCTAGCCCGGCTCTCTCCAGGCTGGATGCCCTGTCCCGAGAGCTCCGTGGTGCCCGCCGCAAAGAAGCAGCACGTTGGATTCTGCCTTTTCTGTGTCTTGCCCAGATGTGTCCTGTCCCCAGCACTGTCCATCGAGAGCCCACCTGCTGCGAGTGCCAGGCCAAATTCGGGGGCTTCCTGCCGGTGCCCAGGGTCCAGGCGGCCTTGCCTTACTGGGTCCCTTTGTCCCTGAGACCCCGAAAGCAGGTAGGTGACTTGGGCCAGGGCTGCTTCATCTGAGTCCGGGGGGAACCTCGGTTGCGCCTCGGGATCATCGATGTTACGAGTGATTTCTTAAAATTTCCGGGAGACAGCCTCTATGTTGTTTTTATATTTATTTTTATTTTTTAACTATTTTTTATTTTTATGTAAACATGTAACGTAACCCCACCACCCTCTCCCAACACCCCCCCCCCCGTTTGTTTTATGACATTAAGAATCCCTCTTGGTTTGTCGGTATGTTTTTTTTTTTTAATCAGATTTTTCCCAAGAACTAATTGTGTGGAGTTAAGACTGACCTGTGGTAAACGCACGTATGGAAAGCGTGCAATCTGCTGAGTCTTGAGAGACGTCCGCTGTGAGAGCGCTGCTGCCGCCGAGCTGTCCCGAGAGGGTTCCTCGTGCCCCCGTGACCCCCCCAGCCCTCCCCTCCCCAGCGTCCCCGGGCAACCGGGCAACCGCGGATCTGTTTCTGTCACCCCAGATCAGTTTGCATCCCTCGGGTTTTCTGTGAATGGAATCCTACAGCGGGTCCTCTGTGGCCTCGGTCACTCAACGTGATGATTTCCGAGCTTCCTCCACGCGGTTCTGCATGGTGCCGGGTCGGGTCCATCGTATGACGGGACCGCCGTGCAGCCATTCGTCCAGTGAATTGGCACCATCTCTACGAGTTCTGTCCGTTACAGGCACAGCTGCTGGGGACGCGTGCATACGAGTCCCTGTGCGAATGCGTTTCTTTTCTCTGGGGCAGATACCTCGGAGCGGACTTGGTGGACCGCGGGGTCAGCATGTAACAGTTTTCCAGAGCGGTTCTGTCATTTGACATTCCCAGCAGCAGCATGTAAGGTTCCAGTGCCTCCTTATCCTCGCACACGTGTGGCTTGGTCAGTCTTGTCGGTTTAGCCATCTTGGTAGGCGGGTGTCTTGGTGCGGCTTTATTTTGTGTTTCCGTAGTGACTAGTGACGCCGAGTGCCCCCCGGATGCTGTGGCATTTGCACGTCTTACGTGGTATGTGTTTCTTTAGATGTTCTGCCCATTTGGAAACATTTGGTTGGGGACGCCTGGGTGGCTTAGTGGGTTAAAGCCTCGGGTCATGATCTCAGGTCCTGGGATCGAGCCCCACATCGGGCTCTCTGCTCAGCGGGGAGCCTGCTCTGCCCCCCCACCCCCGCCTGCCTCTCTGCCTACTTGTGATCTGTGTCTGATAAATAAATAAAACATAAAATCAGAAACAAAAATATTTGGTTGTTCGCTTTTTTTTTTTTAAGTTAGGGAGTTTTGAGAGGTCCTTATATGTTCTAGGTGTAATACGAGGTATTCAGTTTGTAAACGTTTCTCCACGTTTTCGGCTTGTCCTTTTGTTCTGCTGTTGGTGTCTTCCACAGACTAAGTTTTAAATTGCAGAGCCTGCTTGATCAGTCTGACCCTTTTCTGGACCCTGCGTAGGTGTGTCCCGCACAGCGCGGCGGTGGGACGTGCCGTCCAAGCATTCTTGAGAGACCCTAGCGTGAGCCGAGGCAGAAAGGTCTGTCCTGCATTTTCTTCCAGAAGCGTTAGGTTACAGCTTACGTTGAGGTCCGTGATCCACTTTAAGTTGATTCTGTGCACGGCTGAGGTATGGGTTGAAGTTCCGTTGTTTCCGTTGTGGGTGCCCGGTTGTGCCAGTGCCACACGCTTTCTCCACGGGCCAGCCCTTGCACCATTGCCGGAAATGGGCCGTGTGTGTAGCTGCGGGTCCGCTTCTCTGATGGTCCGCACGCCGCCGCGCCGTCTCCACCGTGTGGCTTCACAAGGGGCCGTGTGCCCTCCGGTGCTGGTTTTCTTCAAGCACCGGAGGTCATTATAGTTTCCTTGCGTTTCCCAGTTCCCAGCAGCTTTTCCCGCCTGGAGTGTTCTCCCTGCTGCTCCCCTGCACCCCAGCGCTCATTCTGTCCGCGGGACGGTGCTGCGTAGTGAGGCGTTACTGGCAGGACGGGTCTGTGCTCCCGGCGCCGTGCGTGCCACAGGGAGCGTGCCCAGTGAGCACCATCGCTTGCTTGGTGGGGGGCGGACCTGGCCCAGGTGTGCCTGTCCTGCTGGGCACTTGTCGTGCTGGCAGGAGGTAGGGGTGGGCAGTTTCCTGGGTTCTCCGGGGCCGCTTTCATCTCCTCCCTCGGATGAGCTTTCCACCCCTCGGCTGTCCCCTGTGGGGTCCTGTGCTTTGCAGCATGTCACTTACCTGCTCTGGGCCACGACTCCTCTGCCTCGGGAAGTCAGCAGGGCCCGTGCACAAGTAGGTTTTATGGGATTTCTGACGTGAGATGTGAGCGCATGGCGGGAACTTGACAGTGGTACGGGAGGATCCCTGATCTGTGCCTACCCTGAGGCTTCCCCGTGTGGCCTGGAGATGGGCTGTGCACGTGTTCTTTCACTAGGGACGTGTAACACATTGCCCAGCTGCCTGCCTTCAGACTGCAGTCCCTGTCATCGTGAGGGGCTCAGCTGAGTGGCCCGGCCCCACAGTCCCTGATCTCGGAGCCACGGTGCAGGCTCAGACGTTGTAGAGGCCCGTGTGGCCTCTTTGGTCAGACCTGGCTGCTATTACTTCCCCCTTGTCCAGGGGCCAAACCAGTGCATGGCCTAAGGAGAGTCCGGGGGCAGGCTCCACGCTGCCCTTCTGCTGGAAGGAGTGGGGGTCACAGGGCAAAGGGCAGGGCTGTGGGGAGGGTACAGAACGGGCCAAGGCCGTGATCCCCCACAACTCATGGCCGGGAACCGTGGCACATAGATTTTCTATACAGACTGCACACGGCAGCATACTGGCCCTGCAAGCTGTGTTTCCCACCCCACGTCATGCCTCTGAATTCATTCTCATCAGGGCAGACAGGTCTGCCGCGCCCTTTCCAGAGGCTGTCCCATTCCCCGTTGTCCCGCTGCTCCCTCCAGACAGGCCCCTGGGCTCTTGGGCGCCACAGCCGTGCTGCAGCTAGTGTCGTCACGAGCATCGTTTTGCGGATGCTCGTGTGTCCCAGAGTGAGATTGCTGGACCAGGCGCTGTCCGTGATAGACTCTGACCCATGTTTTCGGGAAAGGTTTGTAGCCAAGAACCCTGAGGCTCAGAGAGGCTAAATGTTGTACCCAGGAGCCACTCCTGGAGGCCTGCAGGCTCAGGACAGAGCCCCATCTCCTGACTGTGATTCACATGTCCCACCATGGCAGCCATGCAGACCTCCCACGGCAGAGATGCAGGTGGCCCCTGGATTGTCGTGGAGGGAGGCTGCTCCCTCAGCTGGGTGGTTAGGGTGGGCCTGTGGGAGGGCACAGAAGAGGAGCTCCCCAGGGCCCTGTCCCAGGGTGAAGATTTCTGGGGCACAACCCCTTTGGACCTTCTCTTCCCTTCCTCTTTGTTAGATCCAAAAGATGGTCCGGTTTTATATCCCCAAAACCTCCGAGGCATGCCCCTGCCCATGCCACCGCTTTGGGGGCCGGCTCCCGATGCCTAGGGATCAGGCCGTGATGCCCTACTGGGTGCCCCAGATCCTGAGGCCTCACAAGAAGGTAAGAGGGAGGCTCACGGTAGCGAGGCCCCAGAGGGACCTGGAAATGGGTGGAGGGTGCTGGGTTCTTTCCCAACAGTGGCGTCCTCTGGTGTCCGGGGTCTCCTGGAAAGCACAGTGAGGGCAATAGAGTGCAGGAGGTGGGCGTGTGCAGGGGGGGGCCAGCTTGGTGTCCTGGGGTTGCTGTGAGGGTGGGTCGCACTGCTCTCTGGAGGGGGTCCCTCGTTGCTGCCCCCTCCTTTAGTGCCATCTCTCCTGCCTCCGGCTCTTCCTTCTTCTCTACCTCCCTCACCTGGCCTCAGTGCCCTTTCCAGCCCTCTGGGCATCTTTGGAGGCAGAGGGAGGAGCCAGGAAGGACTAGCACTCTGAGTTACTATCCTGGGTTTTCTGCTCTCTCTGGCACTCCCAGGGCTCTGGGTTCCAGGGCAGTGACTACTGGGGTTGCTGGCCAGGTCCAGCCCTCCTCAGTCCCATGGCCCCTTCTCTCCCGTGCTTTCTGGGTGTCCTGGGTGGTCGGGAGAGGCTTCCTTTCTGCCTTCACCCACTTAGCATTTGCTGGTTTTCTCCTCAAGAAGCAAACAGTCCCCAAAATTAAGGCTCAGAGGCATGTTAAAAGGGGACCATGCTTGTATTCTGAGCTGGCCACAGCCTTTTCCTGGTTTCTGGCCTGATCCCTGGTCCTACCTTTCTGTAGGCTTCCAGGCTGGGCTGACACATCTGCTCCCATTCTTTTCTTTTAGGTGGTGAAAAGGCAGCAGAGTTGTAAAGGCATCCAAGGTAACTGAGCACACATGTCTCATCCCCTCATTCCCCGAGGAAGGTGGGGTCTCATGGTGGGGATGGGGAGACTTCTCTCATCCCCAGATGTCTGTAAATCAGAGGTGGCCGTGTGGCACATGTACCACGTCTTCACCCCCTTGTCTTAGCAGGCGTTGCTAGCCACCTACCCTTTTCCTGCAGTGAACGAGAGAAGCCCTACGCTCTAATATGTCTGTGTTGGCTTCCAGGATGAAGCCAATTTGCAGCCTGGAGTTTGATGGTATCTAAAGTGTATTTTCTTTTAAGCTCGAATCTTGCATAGTTCCTGACATTGTGTGTGTGTGTCCAGTGTGTACGTACACACGCGTGCTGATGACCTAGTAAGTGTATTCGCTAACGGTCTGGTGTGGATGCCTGTGCTGACGTGTGCATGGCCGCGTATTGAGGCACTTGTCCGTTGTGCGGTGTGCGCACACACGTATGTGTTTGAGAGCTAGTGTGCATGCACGCGCGTGTTTCCGGCAGCGGTAGTACACACCTCACATCCGTGTGCTTGTGGCGCAGCACATCTCTGCCACAAAGCGTGGTCGGAGAGGCATGTATTTGTGAGCTGGTGTGTCCTCGTGCACGCACATCGGCTTGAGGGATGACCACTCCATCCCACCTTTACTTTCTTTGTCTCTAAAACACGTGCGTTGGATGGCTCTTGAAGGCCGTGGCCGGTGCTCATGGCCAACATGGATGCTTCCTCTGTATCGCGTGTGAGCCAAGGACTGGGCATGCTGGGCGGTTTGGATCAGGTCCTTCCCGTGCCCGGCTGTTCCCGTGCTCTGCGTGGTGAGCACCCTTTGCTGGGATCTGTGAAGGGCAGCATGGATGGACGCCAGGCTGGGGCTGGGAGCTTGTGATGGGCGAGCCGTGTGGCCTGCCCGGAAGCCAGGAGCAGAGGGCTGGGTGGGAGAGTGCCCAGGAAATGAGTGGCCACCCCAGCACGCCCACCTCTAAATGCTGCACAAATAGACACTTTCCCGGGTCATAAGAGCCACACAGGAGCAGCAGGGATGTGGACAGCCTTTGTTGGGGCAGTTTAGAGGCATCTATCGAACTATTTTTTGAGCTATGATTGACATAAGATGTTACATTAGTTTCAGGTGTGTGGTGTAATGGTTTGATACTTACTTTTGATACATTTTTGTGAAATGACCAACACAGTAAGTCTCGTTAACATCTGTCACCTCATACAGTTACACGTTTTTTTTCTTGTGGTGAGAACTTTTAAGATCTGCTCTCTTCACCACTTTTGGCTGTACAGTACCGTATTATTAACTCTGGTCACCATGCTGTACCTTGAGCCCCAGAACATCTTCGTGTTACAACTGGAAGTTTGTACCTTTTGACCTTCGTCCATTTCTCCCATCTTTCAGCTTTTGGTTCGCGCGTCGTCTTTACTCCAGCCCTTGTCAGGGTGACGTCGGTAGACGCCCCGACGTGCGCTTCTGTCTGCGGCAGCGCTGTCCTTGGCAAGGTGTCCGGAGCAGCTGAAACGTGTCCCGGGGGAAGATGGACGTATGTGGGTGTGTGTATGAAATGTGACACCTGCCACGGAGAGCTCACAGCCCTCAGGGACGGCAGGAGGGAGCCCCGGACACACTGCCGCGAGGAGAAATAAGTTGCTGCCGGCTGCAGAGTTGGCCGCCATTCCTGCAGCCCCGAGAAGCTGAAGCCCGTGTGGATGTGGATGCGGGCTGGGGGCGTGTGTCTGGGCTGACAGTCACAGCTACGGTGTGCGGGTGGAAGACAAGAGTTCAGGAACCCAAGAGCAAGACTGGGGGCCGGATGAGCAACAGAGCCGACAGCAGCCCGCTGGCTCCGGTTTGGGGGAGCCAGCGTCCCTTTACGAGAGGAACCACAGCGGGAGGACAAGAATAGTTGGAGAAACTGCTCTTTTAACTGTATAATCACACATTTATGGGTTATTTTATTGGTGGTTTTTGGCTTTGAATACTCTGCATCTTTAGGAAAAGTTAAAAGCTCAGCTTATTGTTGAATCATATGTACCTATTTGATACATTTTCAAAAGCCAGCATTAACTTTTTTCCAATCCTTGTTTAATAGTGAAGGCAGTTTATATGAACAGTGAGTCAAGCCCTCACCCATTCAGGCCAGTAGGTGTTCCCAGGACAGGACTGAGAGCCCAGGTCTCACTGGTACCAGGACAGTTAGGATCTGTCTCCTTTGAGCTTTGTATAGAGTGATTTAAACATATAATTTAAGAAAAGCAATCTAAAAATACTTCCCTTAGCTTCAAACCCAGATGATTTCCATTTTAAAGAGAAAAACCTGTATTTTTCATCTTGTATTTTCTTTGTAAGGAGGGGGCTCATCTGCTTTTCTTCCCTATGTTTTTGCAGCAGGAGCAAGAAAATAGTGTATTTTATATCAAACATGCTTTTGTAGGTTAGTGTAATGGGAGCAGTAACGTGGTGGGTGACAGGACAAAGTTTGTGTGTGCCGCATGTAACATATAAGCATAGTATGACTTGTAGTCGTAGCACGTTAGTAGCGTAACGTGAGTAAGGTGTGGTATCAGAAGGGTCCCACGCTGACCAAAGCAGACCTCAAAGGCTCGTGTCAGGGAGGTGGAAACACTGGCATCCCCTTTGTGGTTGTGGTTTCCAGATTCTTCAAACCCCATGTTTCCATCACTAAGTTCTACTCGTTCGCAGCTTCTTGCCGGTTTGTTTCATCGGAGCTTCATCCACTGGTTCCCTCCTCCAAAACCAAAAAAGATTAATGGGAAACACATCCCAGCTAAATTCTGAATTCTCTCATCCATAACTGGTTCATTATGTGGCTATAAGGAATAAAGGCCCTGGCACAAGCCCCACAGTCAGCCCAGAAATAAGTAAACAGCAGTGTTCTCTTCATCTGTGTGGATGTCGGTCGGCGTCCACACTCTCGGGGCTGGGACCAGCCTTGCTGGGACACCTGGAGTTCTCACTCTGGGTTCTGGAGTGTTCTCCTGTGTGTGGTGTGCACGTGCGGCACTCTGTCCCCAATCTGCCCGGGACCTGACTTGCTTTCTCGCCTAGAACCCCCCCTGGACTTGCACTCCTGGTACAACCGCTGGCGGATCTGCTGTGACGGACGCCTCCTCCTCAAGTGGCAACAGCTCCAGGCCCTTCACCAGCACGAGCCACTGGCCCCAGGGAGGGGAGTGAGCCCCCCGGCCCCCCTCCTGCCCTTCAGCCTCCTCACCCTCCTGCAGGTGGTCCTGCGGGTCATGGTGGCCATTCGGTGAGCAGGCACGGGGTTGGGGCACTGGGGGCCCTGGGCCCATCTCACTCCCCAAGCTGTTTCGGTCGGGCTGGGGGTTTAGTTGAGTCCAGGACGTGGGAGAAGTTGGCTGTGGCTGAAGGAGGGGTGAGGAGTGGCTTCGGTGGGCTCACCCTCCGGAGTTGCTCATACCTTCCACGGGGATCTCACTCCACTACACACTCAGTGTTGAGCGGTCCAGGCACGTCTGAGCTGACGGTGGGGCATTGGGCCCCTTGGGACTGCCCGACTTTCTTTCTTCCGCTCATCCCTGTGGCCTGGCACTGCTTCCAGTTTGCACACATTTCCGTCACGTCGAGGTTGAAGGTGGCTGTTAGAGGCCGCTCGCCCAGCTAGTCTGCTGGGGAATAAGCACAGCTTCAGGCCTGGGGACTGCGGTCTCTCCCCTTGCCCGTTCCCAGCCATCAAGGCTCATTTTGGAAAGCCCTTGCCCCAGCTTCGACCCCAACAGCCTCACTCAGGCCTTGTCACCTGGAACCCCACCGAGGCCCTGCTCCAGGGTGCCCCTCCTCACCTCCCACCCAGGGACAGGCAGGGCTACTTTGTTCGGTCTCCTGCTCAGGCTCTTCCAGACACTTGTGCAAGGACGTGCAGATACACAAATGTATGTGGATAGAGGATGTGCACAACTGCACCAGCGTGTGAAAGCACACAGGTCAGATTTATATAGATCGACTTGTTTGCTTAATTGTCTGTCTTCGTGTCATCGTCAGAGGAGTATTGTAGAAAGTGTCCAGTATCTGAAAATGGTTGTAGGTGTCCTGTCCATTGTCCCCGTTGCTGTTGTTCACAGCAGGGGTTGGCTCTGTTTTTGTCTCTGGTCCTGGCTGGGAGCAGAAGGCCCTCCCCGCTGCACCCCGCTTGTCTGCTCTCCTGGTGTTGCCTTTAACCCCTGTGATCACAAATGATGTCCCAGGGCACGTCTGTGTCCAGGTGCCTGTGTGGACCTGCAGCCTGTCTGCGGCATGAGCTCTCGGGATGGGGGCCGGCAGCGCATGAGCAGGCTCGTGTTCCTTCTTTGCTGTGCATGAAGATTCATCTTTTGTGTGTGGGTGTTAGCTAACTTGACTGTCACGGGGAGTCGGACTCCCTGCGCTCACTCTGGGAGGAGCTCGGCTGTAGGTGCTGCGCGGGGGAGACGGTCAGGGTAGGCCCAAGGGCCAGTGCTAATGAGCGCAGAGGAGGCGTTTGCCTCAGAGCCAGGCTCTTCGGGCCGAGCCACAGGTGCCAGCTAGACGTTCAGGAGAACTCTCTTGTCGGGCTGGGGTGTCTGCAGGGTGCCCTGTGAGACTCCCCCAAACCACACAACCAGCGTATCTCAGGAGAAACTGCTGGCTGCCTGCAGGCTGGCCTGGCAGAGATTTAGGACTGTGAAGGCCTCGGGAGGGGAGGTGAGCTTGGAACCTTCCCAGCAGGGACCCTTGAAGGACTGGGACTGTCACACTTGCCTTCTCGATGGGGCCCGCAGCAGCCTCCTCGCATTGTGTCCCTTGCACAGCTGTGGAAGGTGCGAGGCGGGGACTCTCCTTCCTGCCCCGAGGGGGAGAGTGGGCTCCGGCCGAGTGCCTCATCAGAGAACCAATGGCTGGAAGCGGCGTCGCTTCCCTGGGCCCTTTTCCTGCCTGGCCTCCTCGGGCACTCAGATGGCATCCCCCTCTGCTGTGGGGGTCCCCCACCTTCCAACCCAGGGAGGCTCCCTACTAGGTCCTGCCTGGGCAGCATGGGCTCGGCGTGGGGCCCAGTTCCGAGTAACTGCCTTTCTCTTTGCTTTCCAGCCACTTGTTTTGGGTTTGAAGTTGGAATGTTCAGCCACTGCCGAGAACATCAATGAAAATGTCAGTCATAATAAAGGTCTTTAACGAGAACGGTCAAGTCAGGAGGGGTCTGTGATAGCCACCGTTCTCTCAGGTCCTATAAGTCACAGCCGGGGTTGGGTCCAGGCTCTCAGCAGGCAGCGCTTCGTGGCGGCGCAGCTGCTGTGGATGCGGGTGAGACTCCGGCGAACGCGGCCAATAAATGTTATTTGTGAAACTCCAGAGTGGCTCCTGATTGAACGCTGACACTCGTTCCTCTCTGCGGAGGGGGTGTGTTCTCCAGCCTGGTGTCCTGTTTCTCTTCCCTCTGCCAGGTTGGCGGGGACAGCAGGCCCACCGGTGACGGGCCGGAGGGGGTGTTGGCACCTGGGTCAGGTGGCGTGCGCTTCAGTAGGTCGCATAAAATCACGTGAGTTGATGTCTTTTAAACTGAGGTGTCATTTGCATCATAAAATTCACCTTCTTACATCCATATGGTTCAGTGGATTTTGGTGTATTTACGTGGTGGGGCAGCCCTCCCCCTGCTGTCTCATTCCAGACCCGTGTGGTCACCCCAAAAAGAGACCTCTCCCATTTCAGTCCTTCCCTTGTTGCCCAGCATCTGGCAGCCGCTCGCCTGCTTCCTGACGTTGCCTGTGCTGGGCGTTTCCCGTGCGTGTAGTCCTACGGCAGGTGGGTCGGCTGTGGCTGGCGCCTCTCAGCGCACATGGTAGCCCGTGCGAATGCCGGGTTCCTTTCTATGTGGGTATACGGCAGCTTGCCGGACCTTTGGGTCGTTTCCACCTGTTGCCTCCTGGTGACTAGTGCTGCTTCTGTGTGGATGTGTTCCTGTTCCTCTCGGGTCTGCGCCTGTGAGTGCTGGGGCGCAGGGTAACGGCCGACTGTGTCGCGCAGCACGCTCCGTTCTCCACAGTGGAAGGCCGTGCCATTTCATGTGCCTGCCAGCCGGGCAGGCCAGTTTGGGTTTCCCCAAATCCTTGCTGACACTTGTTGTTAGCCTTGTTTGGATGATAGCCGCCCGGGTGCGTGTGGAGCTGTGGCTCATTACCGTTCTGATTTGTGTTTCCCTGATGGCTAGTGACATCAAGCGTTGGTCCGCGTGCTCATCAGCCATTTGTGTCTTCTTTGGAGAGATGTTTGTTGCCACTTGTTGTCTCTGTTTTAATTGGATCATCCATTGTTTTCATTGTTGCTGAGTTTGTTCTGGCTGTGTTCTGGGTAGTAGGTCCTTATCAGATGTGTCATTTGCAAGCATTTTCCCCTGTGGGTGGTTTTTCTCTTGATGATGATGACCTTCGAAGTACAGAAGTTTTTGATTTCAATGAAATCCAGTTCCTATATTTTCTTGGGTTGCTATTTTTTGTTGGGTTAGATGGTCATATCTCAAAGTATTGCCTAATCCAGTGTCACAAAGATTTATCCAAGTTTTCTTTCTCTCTTTTTTTAGATTTTATTTATTTACTTGAGACAGAGAGAGAGGAAGAGAGCACAAGTGGGGTAAGCGGCAGGTAGAGGGAGAGGGAGAAGCAGGCTCCCGACGGAGCAGGGAGCCTGACGTGGGATCCATCCTAGGACCCCGGGAGCATGACCTGAGCTAAAGGCAGTCGCCCAACCAACTGAACTACCCAGGTGTCCATACCTATGTTCTCTCCTAAGAGATTTATAGTTTAGCTCATACTTTTGGGGCTTTGATCTATTTTGAGTTAGTTTTGTAACTTTTGTATATAGCCTGAGGTACCTGTGTGTGTTGTTCCTTTGTGTGTAGATATCCGTTGTTCCGTATAACATTCTCAAAACGATCAAATTATGGAAATGGAGAATAGACCAGTGGTTACCAGAGGTGGGGGGGTGTGGAGGGAAGTAGGTGCCATCATCCAAGGACAACATGAGGCATTCTGTGGTGATGGAGACATCCTGTATCTTGACTTGATGTTCTGGTTGTGAGATTATGCTGCAGTTTTGCAAGATGTTACCAGTTGGGACAAAGTGGACAAGAATAACATGGGATCTCTCTGTATTATTTCGAGTAAGTCACTATGAGTCCACGATGATCTCAAAATAAAAGTTTAATTAAAAAAGGATATGGTTCGCTTTGGGAGATTTTGAGAATACAGAAGAGTCCAGAGAAGAAAGTAGAAACCACTGAACCTCCCCTCACCCCCGGCCCTGAGTTGACTCTGTTGCTGCCCTGGCAGGAAGGGATGGAACTAGACTGTGTGGAATGTGTGAATCGGGGTGGCCATGTTAGAGACGGGAAGAGGACAGAGGTGGGGCTCTAGGCTGAGGAGGGCTGAGGATGACGAGCCTGCCATTGGGCCAGGGGCTGGCCCTGTGGAGCATCTGAGTGGGTGGTCCTGGGACGCCTCCAGGCTTCCCTTGAGGGCACAGTGGTGTTCCAGGCCCATCTCCACTGGCCTGAGGGCAACACCGAGCCTCGTTCATGCACTCAGCAGATGTTTATTGGTGCGTGCTGTGCGTGCCCCTGGGCTGACCGGGTACTGTAATACAGGGAGGGTTGCCAGGGTGAGTGGAATACACGTGCACGTGCCTTTCCCTGTTGCCCCAAGGAGCAGCAGTCCCGGATTGGCCTGATTCGGTGTTCTTTGGCCGCGGGGACAGACCGCTTGTGCTAGGGAGTGACGCGCCTGGGGGCAGCCCTCAGCCAGCAGCCAGTGACAGGCGGGAGCTGTGGGTAAACAGCCAGCCTCCTCCTGGATGGGACAGCTCTGGGCTCTGCTCTTCACTGTCTCCTGGAGCTCCTAGCAGGACGGAAGCCCGCTGCTGTCTGTGCTCACGTTGGTAATGCCCTCTGTCCTGGCTGCTCGCCTTCCCTGGCGCGCTTCCCCATTCCTTCACAGGCCTCCCTGACTCACCTGTCAGTAAAGCACTTGCAGCCAGTCGTGGCCTCAGGCTCTGCTTTTGCGGGAAACGAACACAAGGCAAGGCCTGTGGACCCGGTCCTGAGGTCAGGGGAGGTTCCTGGGGGAAGGTGGTCTGAGCTGAGACTTGACGGTGAGTCCTGTCACTCCGGTGATGGAGGCTGAGGACAGTGTACCGGAGAGGTGCACAGGGTGAATGCCTGGAGCATTCTGTCTACAGCTTAGGAGGGGCAGTGACAGGAGGTGGGTACAGACCACACTATGGGAGGCATCGGTGGTTTTTCAAAGGTCCCAAGTGTGTCAGACTTGTGCTTGGGAGAAACCACTCTGGCTGAAGCAAGTTGAACCGAGGCCTGCCTGGAGGCAGCAGCAGAGACCCAGGGATGGGAGTGCCTGGCCTGCCGTGGAGGTGGCGGCGGTTTTGTTCTAGGTGTGGACTACGGGAACCCTTCCAGACACACTCTGGGCAGTCACATGTGCTTGTTGTTAAGGCAGTGACCCTGCGGTGGGCTGGCCCAGCCCTGGCACTCCTGCCTGCCTGTGTTGTCCTGAAGCCTGACGTGAGGAGCCACGAGAGGGCACAAGAGTCTCTCGTCTGGAAAGTGCTTGGAGAAGCTGGCGAAGCTAGGGAGGTCAGGAGGGGTGGCCCAGCCTTGTCAGGCCCTCCTTCCCGCGCTGACCCCGCCGACTGCTTTCTCCAGGCCAGGCCCTGCCACCGTCCAGGCGGAATGTATTCCAAGGAGTTTAAGGAGTTTTGAGAAAGACGTGCCTGTGGTCCTTGGAGCCTCCCGCTCAGTCAGGGAGCCCAGAGAAACGGCTCCCTCTGCCTCTCCCTCTCCCCAGCCGCCTCTCGGCTGCCTCCCCCTCTCTCCTAGCTCTCCTCTCCTGCCTCCCCTCTCCCTAATGCCTCCCCTCTCCCTCTCTTCTAGCACCCTCCCCTTTGCCTCCCCCCTCTCCCAGCCCCCCTCTGCTGCTTCCCCCCAATGCCTCCCTTCTCTCTCCTGGCTGCCTCCCTGCTGCCTCCCCCTCTCTCCCAGCATCCCCCTGCTCCCATCTGCTGCTTCTCCCCTCCCCTCCCTAATGCCTCCCCCCTCTCTCCTTGCCCCCTCCCTGCTGCCTCTCCCTCTCTCCCAGCCCCTCTTGCCTTCCCCCTCCCTGATGTTTCCCCCTCTCCCCTAGCCCCCTCCCACCCCTCTCTCCCACTCCTCTCTCTTAGTCCCTCACCCCCTTACCACTTGGCTCCTCTTCTCCTCATCTTCTTTTCCATCTCTGTCTCACACCACTTACGGAGCAGTTACCATGCAGCCCGGTCCTGGCCAGTAGAACATTTTGCAGTGATAGCATGTGCTGGATGTGCGGTATTCAGTACAGCAGCCCACAAGCCGTGTGTGGCTGTTGAACACTTGAGATACGGTCACTGCAACCTAATTGTAGTTTAGTTTAATTCACTTCAGTTTAACTTTAAATAGCCCTGTGTGACTAGCAGCTAGCAAGTTGGAGAGCACAGATGGGGCCCTATGACTGCTGCCTTTGCCTTGTCCTAAGGCTTCATGGCCTTCTAGAATGTTACCTGAGCCTGGTTACAGCATTTGCTGTAGATATGCTTTTCTGCTTCTCACCTTCCTAAATCTTGTTACTGCTCTGAGGGTAAGGGCAGCAGGCTCCCCGGACCCCCATTTCCCCCTCAGGTGCTTGGTTGCTCCCAGGCGTGCTAAAGGCTCCTGGTGGCCTGCCGGGTGGAGCGAGCACTCATCCCTGGTACAGGTGTGGAGACCCAGGCCCTGAGCGAGAGGTGATCTGCTGCCCCACCCAGGCCACACAGAGCCAGGCCGGCTCCTGGGGACCTCTTTGGCCTGGAGGCTGTTCCAAACAGGGGAATGGTATCTCTGCTTTTTTTGGGAAGAAGCCTGTCTGCTGTCCACCTGGAGACCAAGGTCACCCAGCTGTCAGAGAATCCATCCTTGGACAAAATCATACTGGGGGATGTGGCCAGCCTCCACCGTGCCTGCAAACACTCATGTCCGAGCGACGGCACTATGGTGGTGCAGCTCAGTGTTTATCCGGAGGGACATCACCCCCCTTCTGAGGCTCTGGCTCCTCTCCTCTTCCCTGTCACAGGCCTCGTCCCAGCCTGGTGATGGGCAATGGGGGACAACATGCCTTCCAGTACTGTGGGGGTGCGTGTAGAGCAGGGCTCGCCCGGGGACAGAGGGACACGGCTAGCAAGGTCTCAGGAGTCAGGGACACTGAAATAGAGAGCAGAACTATGGAGCAAGCAGGGCAGAATGAGCAGAAGGAAAAACAATTCCTGGGAAAATGGCTCTTTCGATTGCAAATGAAGTCCCCAAACTACTGATGAGCATCAGCTTTCTAAGACATGAGGACCCTAGAAGAGAATCTCTTTCAACCTGAGGGAAATCCCCTGAAATCCCTTTCCAGGAAGGTCCTTTACAGCCAACTGAGAGCTGTTCCTTTGCTGTAACCCTTTTTCTCCTGGCTTCCGGAACAATGGTCAGCATCTTCCTGCTGGAAGCACTTCCTGCATTTGATGAGTTTCTCCTAGGCCTGGACAGACCCGAACCTAGGGTTGTTTCGGTGCTAGGATGACTGGCTTTCCCATACAGTGGCTACCTGGCTGGTCAGCCTGCCCCCAGGGGACAGCTGCATGGAGCAGGCATGAGCTCTGGGACAAGCAGTTAGCCAGGAGATCCCAGAGGGTGATGGTGCTGTCGTGCTCCCCAGCTGAGAACAGCATTTTTAATTTTTTTAAAGATTTTATTTATTTAGAGCACGAGCAGGGGGAGCAGCAGAGGGAGAGGGAGAAGCAGGCTCCCTGGAGCCCGATGTGGGTCTTGATCCCAGGACCCTGGGATCATGACCTGAGCTGAAGGCAGAGGCTTAACCGACTGAGCCCCCCACATGAATTCTGAAGGGAGCTGTCGTCCTGGTTCCCTGGACAGCTGCAGAATCTGCTTGACAGTCAGCCACAGTGCAGGGACAGTGTCTGGGCTTTGGAAAACATCTCTGGATTCCTTTCCAGGTCGAGTGTTTCTGGTTGAGGGCGGTGGTTTTCCCCCGACAGAGCTCAACAGTGTACCTACTTCCTTACCCGTTACTTACTCAGTAGCCGTCTCCCCCTCAAGTGTCAGGAGGAGTCGAACATCTTCGGGGGCCAGTGTTCTGAAGACTGCAGCTGCCTTGAAGTCTTGAATAGCATATCAACGTTCGTGGATCCCGAAGGTTCCAAGCCAGGCTCTCATCTGTGGCTGTACCTCTGATGAGGGAGGCTGGGAGTGCAGACTTCTGGGTGGTGGTGCCCCCTGCTTTACGCCCAGCTCTGGCCCTGAGCAGACGTGAGTGTGGAGCAGGGGACATCTTGCCATGTCCTCCGCCTGTTTTACAGGAGAGAGCGCTGCCATCAGCGAGGCTCGTAGTCCTCGTGGGTTTTCATGCTGTCCTGGCAGCTCTCACTGTGCTTGGCACTGAGCCTCGGAGAGGCTGGTAAGAGGCAGAGCCACGACTCAGTAACTGAGCTGCGCCGGTCCCCCCCGCCCCATCTGTGTCAGACCTGCAGCAGCCTGGCTGGGTGAGATCTGTGTCGTATGAGAAGTGTCAAGCTGGGAGACTGGGTCACACAGCTGTAAGTGGCAGAGCCGGAGTCAAAACCATGTCTTCTGACCTTGGATCCCCTAACATGGCCATGTGGGTCCTTGTGCCCGGAAGTCTGTGTATGTGAACTTTGCCGCTAATAGTAAACCCATTTCCCTCAAGCCCGGGCATCCAATGGCACTGTGCCGTGTTCTTGCCAGATAGCTGGGAGGGATCTCCGCACCTACAGCCCTGGCCTGGGGTGTGTCTCCGTCGTAGCACTCAGGACGTGCTGCAGGTGCCTGATAATGCTTGCTGGGACCATCCCTCTCTACCTCTCTTGGTCTTGATAAAGGACCAAGTTTATCAAGTCAGTATCTGGTACGCCTGGTGCTTCACACGGCTGAGCGCACACAAGGTACTCCGTTGCTTTTGTGTCGAACGAATGAGAAAATTCTTGAATTACAGAGCGCCAGCCATGCGCCAGGACACATCACACTCTTGTCTGGAAATGACCTGCTCATGGGGCCAGGTGCCCAGGAGGCGGGTGCTTGTGTGGCCTTGGGAGGTCAGCTTGCATCCGAGGGACTGGGAAGAGTCTTGTGGGGGCTTGATGTCCTGCCTGGCCTACACCTGCTCAAGCCTCCTTTCTGGTTTCCTGGGACCTATGGGCCCACCTGGAATTGCCTGGGAGAAGGTGAGCCCCAGTGGCTCGACCGGCCCCGGCCATCTGCCCAGCCCAGCCCTAGTCCTGGGTGGGCTTGCTGCCCAGCTCTGCCCTCAGCTCTCTGATTACCCATGTGTTGAGACCTGGGGGCTGGCAGGGGCTGTGGGGACACCTAGTCCAACAACCTCATTCATAGATATTCATAGATTCATAGGTGGGACGCTGAGACCCAGAGAGAGTAATGCCTTGTCTAAGGCCACACCACAAGCTGGTAGCAGACATAGCACTTGAACTTAGCTCTCTCGAATCCCGTCCAGGTCGCTTCCCTCTCAAGAAACTCCCCGCCTCCACGTGTCTCCAGTTTACTTCTCTGTAGGAGCTCCCTGAGGTCCTATGTCCTCCCAATCCACTGGCTTTTGTCTCACGTGGAGTCAGTCTTGTGGCTGGGGCCCTGCAGCCAAATGGAAGCCACGTGGGCCCTTGAGGAGAGAGCGCTGCCATCAGCAAGGCTCATAGTCCTCGTGGGTTTTCATGCTGTCCTGGCAGCTCTCACTGTGCTTGGCATGCAGTAGGTGTTCCATAAGTCCTTGTTGATTTTGGGGGAATCCACTGTTTCCTCTGCTGGGTGTCCTGCTGCGGGGTCTGGAGGCCATAGGTGTGATGGGGAACTGCCTGCTTTCACTTTGGCCATCTCCAAGAGAGCAGCCCTGTTTGAGGGCACCATTTTTATGTTAAAACAACAAACCTCAGGGTTGATCCATGAGCAGTAGAAGGTGGTGGCATTCTGGAGGAGGCCAAGTCTGGCATTCCAGAGTTTGGGGAATTTTGATGTCTCAGCACCAGCCGGGCAAGTGTATCCTTTCCAGACATCCCACATTTGAAGGGGGGAAATTCCAGAAATTGCACATACCCGCTCACTGTTCCCAGGTAGGGAGCAGGGGGAGGTGCTGGGAGCTGGCAGCCTCCTCTGAGCTGCCTGGTTTTGCCCCTCACTAGCCAACAGCATGGGCTTTGTGGGGGGTCGAGGTATCTGAGCTCCGGGGTGCCTTGCCAGGTGGGGCAGGTTGTTCCTAGGGTGCGAATCCTATCCTCTTCGCCTGTGTGTGCTTCACTGGCTGTAGCTCTTCCCTTGCCCTCATCTGACCCCTCCTCCTGGTCCCAGCAAGCATGCTCCCTCCTCCTTCTCTCTCCCTCCCACCCTTCCCTCTCTGCTTCCCTTCCTCCCTTCCTCCCTCTATTCCTTCTAGAAACTGTTTTATGTATAAAAACAGGCATAAGAGTGTGAAAATATATAAAAAGTTGAGGATTTTTTGAACATACACACAGTGCTTCATTGCTGTTCTTTGTTCTGTGTCCCCATCTAGAGGTCTAACAGATTGGGGTGTCTTATTTTTTGCAAGATTGCTTCCTTAGCAGGGCTCTGTGCTCCCTGTGGCGTCGTGTCAGGAAGGTCCTGGTGCTGGTGGTCCCACATGTCACATGCTATGACTGGTTGACTGGGGAGCCCAGAAGGGCCAGCCTGGTCCGGCAAAGCCCCACCTGGGAGCTCTAGCGTCCTTGACAGTCAAGGACTAGATCTGTTATTTCATCAGGGGAGGGTTTGCAATATATGGGTTTAGAAGTGATGAAATTGCATACTTTTGTCCCTGGGACCTCAGTTAATTCTTACAATTCTCACATTTAATTCTTTTTTTTGTTTTGTTTTGTTTTTTTGTTTTTTGTCAGAGAGAGTGAGCACAGGCAGACAGAGTGGCAGGCAGAGGCAGAGAGAGAAGCAGGCTCCCTGCCGAGCAAGGAGCCCGATGTGGGACTCGATCCCAGGACGCTGGGATCATGACCAGAGCCGAAGGCAGCCGCTTAACCAACTGAGCCACCCAGGCGTTCCTCACACTTAATTCTTGAAAGCTAAGATTATTCTTATCTTCTTTTTTTGCAGAAAAGGAAACTGATCCCCAGGGTCTGTTGTGCTTGCACAGGGCCACTCTGACCATATGGGGTCAGAAGGGGCCCAGTGGGACCACTTGGGGTCACATGGGACCACATGGGACCAGGATCTGCCTCAGGACCTTGTTTCTTTTCTTCTTTTTTCTTAAACAGCATTTCTTTTTTTATTAATTTTTAAAAAATTTATGAAATTTATGTGTATTATTAGTTATTATTTGAAATTTATGTGTATTATCAGTTGTCATTATTACTAAAAGTAGAATTCATTGCTTCATCAGGTGCATGTAACACCCAGTGCTCATTTCATCTCGTGTCCTCCTTAATTAATGCCCGTCAGCCAGTTACCCCCTCCCCGCCTCCCCTCCAGCAGCCCTCGGTTTGTGTCCTGTAGTTAAGAGGCTCTTGTGGTTTGTCTCCCCAGGTTCGTCTTACTTTATTTCTCCTTCTCTTCCCTGGTGTGCATCGTTGTTTCTCAGATTCCACATATGAGCGAGATCGTATGCTCTTTGTCTGGCTCTGGCTGACTGACTTTGCTTGTTAATGCTGACATCCCTTTGCCCGCGTCTTGCTTCCTTCTTGCCAGAAGTGTTCCAGGTAGCAGCTCTTGCCCACATGGGTTCCGTGGAACACTCTGCATGTCGGTGCTCCGGGAGTCCCGCTGTCAGATCGCCGGGGACGGTGCCTGGACGGCGTGTGTCTGAATGGAGCTGTGCGCGCAGGCTTGTAGGAGTGTTGCTTGTGCTTGCGACTCGTGGTGTCCCGCGAGGGATGTGTTCCCCTCTCTGTGCGGAGTGCAGCACCCTCCGCA
This sequence comes from Taxidea taxus jeffersonii, assembly GCA_003697995.1. Taxonomy (NCBI): domain Eukaryota; kingdom Metazoa; phylum Chordata; class Mammalia; order Carnivora; family Mustelidae; genus Taxidea; species Taxidea taxus. Next base: position 62,024 of record ML100552.1, on the reverse strand, counting down.
GACCCAGGTGCCTCTGCTCTTTCTAGGAGGACCATGGGGGTGTGAACCTACAGCCGTGTTTGAGTTTATCTCTTCCCTGCAGCTGCACTGGGCGTCCCTCCTCGTAGGAATCTTTGCCAGAGTGGGAGGGAGAGTGCTGTTGCTGGGTCACTTAATTAGTGTTGTTTAGTTACGACGCACCCGGTTCCCCACACGTTTGCTGGCAGGCGCACCGCCTCTGCTAAGAACGACCGGTCTGCGACCTCCACCGGCCCTTCCTCTGCCTCACAGGGCCCTTGCGAGGACAGCTGACAGCGCCCGCTCGCATACCGAGAAACGAAACAAAATGGCCATGTTGCCTTTAGCAGGAGTGTCCTTGGACTCCACTGTGCTGGAAGGGCATGCGATGGTGGGGACTGGGGACATGGTCACTGGCGAATCTCTGTCGGACGGTGATGGTACTAGGAAGGTGGGACAGAGTAGAGGCATCGGTGCTGATGGGGGAGGCTGAGGCCTCTGAAGACGGGACTCTGCAGAGGATGGAATGGAGAATCTGAGGCAGGGATTGCTGGGCAGAGGGTGGCAGGTGCAAAGGACCTGTGGGTGGACATGTCCTGAAGGTGCAGCATAGCAGGAGCCCAGTGTGGCTGGAGTGGAGAGAGGAGAGTGGTCAGAGGCCAAGAGCAGAAGCTTTGAGGTCAGCTCAGACCTAGCCCCACGGAAAGGCTTTTTTCTGACTTGGGGAAGCCCTTGGAAGCCACGTAGCAGAGTCTCTGGTCAGGCTTGGAGTCTACCATGCTCCCTCTGGTGGCTGTGCTGAGAGTTGGCCACGGAGGCTGAGGGCAGGGGCCCTGCCGCCCAGGAATGAGCCTGGAAGGAGGCTGAGGTCTGGGTCTTTCTTGAGGACGACGACCAGAGGATTTGCTGACGGAGGGTCTGGGGGTGGGGGAGCAGGAGAGGAGGCGCCTGGAAACCGGACACGGTCATGTGCTGAGCCCGGGAAGCAGAGGAAGTAGCAGGTGTGGTGCTGGGCACTGCCGAGCAGCACACGGAGAGGCAGGTGTGGCTGCTGGAGCTGCGTCTGTGTGTACATCCCAGCGGCCAGCGGAACTGTTCTGGAGAAGATGGGGCTAAGGTGGGGCTCCGCTGTTGTGGTCCTGCTGCCTGCACGCACATGCTCCAGCCCGTCCAGGACACCCAGAGTTCTGGAACGCACACCGTGCAGCAAGACTCATTGTCCTGGAGCTGGGAGGCCGTGACCCGGTCACTGAAATGATAACTTCAGTGGCTTCCATGACTGAACATGTGCCGTAGCAATAGAAGTAGGTGTGGCGTCACGTAGAACCGGCCCGCTCAGCCTTACAAACCGCTGGTTGTGTGTCCTGTGTGTCCCGCTGGGTTGATTGTGTCACCTCCTTGAGCCTTGCTCTCCACATCTGAGAAATGGGGATGACGATGCTATTTTTCAAGGGCCTGGCAGGTGGAAAGCACTCTGTGACTAGTGACCCCTCCTCCCTTCTCCACTTCCCCCTTTCCCCCATCCTTCCTTCCCCTCTTCCTCTCTCCTTCCATTTCCTTCTTCCCTGTCCTCCTTCCTCCTGCCTGCCTCTTGCCACCTTCTCTTCCTATCCCACATCTCCAGGTCATCTTTCTGCCATTAGTGATGATGTACTAGATGTGCTTTCCGCAGCCCAGGATCCCACAGTCTAGGTTCTCCTGGGGCAGAATGGGAAAACCCCTCGTATGCTGAGTTGCCAGGGCACTTGCATTCTTGGTGGTGAGGTTGCCTTCTGTGCCTGCCCCTGGTGTTCAGGGTTTCCATTTGCACTGATTGTTGGGATCTGAGAAGGGCTGCTCCTGGGGCTTGAGAGTGCCTGGTGTCAGTGGAGGAATGCTGTGCAGTCGGTCTCCTCTGTCCTGAGCCCCTTCCCAGGCTGCATCTTCCACTGGCTGGAGCAAGCAGTTCTTGTTGGTGTGGTCCACGGGAGCTAGACACCTGTTGTCAGCCTCCTCCCAAGGCACCTAGCACAAGGGACCATGACTGCCAAGGTAGTGCTCAGGGGAGACATGGGGGCAGATCTTCCTTTGTGCCAGTCCTTGCTGTCTCCTGCCCTCCTCCATTCTTGGATGCCTAACAGAAATATAATGTGAGCCACAGGTGTAAGTTTTCTGGTAGCCACATTTTAAAAAGTGAAAAGGAACACATGAAATTGATTGTAATAACCCGTTTTATTTAACTCTTTGTAAAATGTCATGTCAGCATGTGGCACTCGCCGTGTTTCAAGGGCTCACTAGTCACAAGGGGCTCGTGGACAGTGCGGCTCTGGACATCACCCTCTGTGGATGGGTTGGGGCTGTTCTGTGGCTCAATAGTCTAAAGTCAAACCCAGCTCTCATCACTCACTAGTAGTGTGGCCCTGGGGAAATAGGAAATTCCTAAGTGTCTGTCAACTCAGTTTCCTCCGTGGTCCAACGGACCTGTGAATATCTACATCATATGATATGGGGAAGAATTAGATAATGTGGTGAATTGTCTTTGGCATAATAGAGACTCAGCCTGCTGGCTTTTGCTCTGCTTCCTGGTGGCTTCAAACATGGACTCGAAGCCGGATGATCTGGTTTGAAACCTGGTTCCACAGCTTCCTGTGTGTTTAGTCGATGCCTTTGTTTCCTCATCTGTCAAATGGAGATAATAGTAGTTTATACCTCGTATGGTTCTTTGGAGACCAAGTGGGTTAATGATAAAGCAGTTTCAACAGTGCCTGGCAGGTGACACTAAGGAAGTGCTTGTTAGGTCCAGACAAGCAACTGTCGTGATAAAGATGCTTGGCAAGCCAGGACTGCAAGGACACTCAACAGAGTAAAATCATGTCTGAAGAACCCAGTGAACCTCACAGGCATTGCTGAAGGACTGAAAGGTTTTCTGTTGGCAAGGATACCTGCGTTCACCACTTCAGTTCACTGTATTCTTGGGAGTCCCGTAAATTTAACTCTGTTCACAGATGATATGATCTTATATGTAGAACATCCTGAAGACTTCACAAACATTGCTAGAACTGAAAAATTAATGCAGCAAAGTAGCAGGATGAAAGGTCAGCACGCAAAATTCAGATGCATCTCTTTACACTAGCAAAAAGGAAGTCAGTAAAACAGTTCCATTTACAATACTCTCAAAAAATAGGGGCGCCTGGGTGGCTCAGTGGGTTAAAGCCTCTGCTTTCAGCTCAGGTCATGATCCCGGGGTCCTGGGATCGAGCCCCGCTTCGGGCTCTCTGCTCAGCAGGGAGCCTGTCCCCCCTCTTCTCTCTGCCTGCCTCTCTGCCTACTTGTGACCTCTGTCTGTCAAATAAAAAATTTAAAAAAAAGTACTTAGGAATAAACATGACCAAGGAGATGAAAAATATGTACACTGAAAACTACAGGTCATTAGAAGAAAGAAGTTAGTTATAAGCAAACAGAAAGACATCCCATGTTCATGGACTAAAAGACAATATTCATAAGCTGTCAGTACTACCCAAAACGATCTACAAATGCAACATGATCTCTGTCAAAATCCTAACAAAGTCTTTTGCAGAAATGGAAAAACCCTTCCTAAAATTCATATGGAATCCCAAAAGATCCCAAATAGTTTCAGCTGGGGAAGAGAAAAATGTTCTGGAGATGGATGATGGTAATATCGGCACATTATGCATGTATTTAACATTTCTAAACTGTACACTTAAAAATGGCTAAGGTGGTAAGTTTTATGTTTGTGTATTTTACCACACACAGAAGTGAAAACAACAGAATTGTTGGTATTTATCATTAGTGCGGGTCATTTGCTCTGTGCACTTACAGTTTTCCTGAGCTCTGAGTGTTGTAGTCCTAGGTACCTGATGAGTGTGATCTAAGAGCACACTGGCATAGTTGGCCAATCTCTGGAGCTGGGGCATCTTGTTGACTTGCTCTACACATTTTATGAGGTGCCTACTGTGTGCTAGGGGATATGCCAACCCCTCGTGTGGTTACAACACCCAGTGTGAGGCCTCTTAATTGGCTTCAAATGTAGCTGTGGTCTTCCTGAGTTACTTAACGACCCTGGGTAATGAGGTGTCTCAGTCTCAATATTTGCTTAATGCTTTATTCATGGGCACAAAACAGTGGTAATGTTCATTTCAGGGAAACTTTAATGATGTATGTGTCTGGTGAAGTCCCCAGCTCCTGACCCTTAGGTGCTAGATATGTTTGGGTCCATGTGAAATGTTTTGCATCACTTGCAAGAAAAAAAAAGAGGTGCTATTTTCCCTCGGAAAAAGAAGAGGTATTTTGCAGCCAAACCTTGTTCTCCTGTGGAAAATTTTGTCAGAACTGTAGAAAGCAAACACATGGAGGTTTCCAATGCTTCTCCTAGAGGAAGGAGTTGGACTCTTCACAACCAGAACAGTGGTCCTCGTCCCCCATTTGTAATCTGTTTATCAGTCCACCGACCCATTCCATCATCCTTCCATCCATCCATCTATCTGTCTGTCTGTCCATCTGTTCATCCATACACTCACCTACTCATCTACCCATCTGTCCCTTCATCCACCTACCCATCAACTCATCTGTTCTCCCTCATCTATCCATTTATCCATCTGTCTGTCCATCCTTCTGCCCAGTCATCCATCCATCCATCCATTTATCCATCCACATACCCATCTGTTCACCTACCCATCTACTCATTCATCCCTCCATCCCTCTGTTCTTCCACCCACTGACTCCGTTGTTTGTCTCTCCATGCATCTATCCGTCCGTCCGTCCATCCATCCATCCATCCATCCAGCTATCGCAGGCCTAGGACTGCTCTGTTTCACCAGTCCTAGGGTCAGCATTGTGTCTAGCCAGCTGGGCAAGGCCAGTACTTCACTTTTGTAAGTTTCTGTTTCTTCACCTGTCAGTTGAGACCATGTTGTTGACATGCTTAGCCCTATGCCTTGCCTACAGTGAAGGATTCAATACACGTAGCCACAGCCATCATCATCAATAATAATAGTATACTCTGAAATAGGTACTGTTATCATCCCATTTTACAGAAGAGGAAACCGAGGTGGAGTGCTCTGGTTCTGTTGCCTTTCAGAGTGCAGATGTGAAATGTGCAGGAGCTGGCCTAGACTCCTGGAACTGCCCCTTGCTACCTGAATGACTGTGACTTTTAGATCCTTGGGGTCCCTGAGGGCCCAGGTTCCACGGGCTGGCCTGGGAGGAAGCCAGACAAGGTAATTTTCTACCTCTGGAAACAGTGAAAAGATTCAAAAAGATTATCACTTCATTTATTTTCCTATTAAAATTTAAAATTTTCCTATTTTCCTCTTTTGCTTCCCAGTGCCCTCAAACCATTCCAAACAAAGTGTGCATGGGGTTTCTAAGCTTCTTTCTTCTTTCTGTCCTCCCAGGGGAGTGAGAGACTGATTATGACCTGACCCAGCACACACAGCCTTGTTTGTGCAATCCCAAGTCCTTCCTTCTTGAATCGAGTTTAAGACCACCTGATCTGAATGTAGGGCTATTTTGATTTCTTGGTTGAGTTTTTGACATGCATGTGAGGCCTCAGCCTGCTGATGCATGGAAATGCTTCCCCTGGCCAGAGGGAGGTGTTAGTGCCTTTGTCACTGACATGCCAGTTGTCTTGCAGCTGGGAAGGAAGATGCCCCACCCGGTCCCAGCCTCCCGGGGACTACTGGCCCTGCTGCCCCCCAGTTGGTGCCAGCCACGTGGCACTGCAGCTTGGGAAGATGTGGCTGCCCCCACCTGTGCTCCCAGATGGTGTTTTTGGAAACAGACCTCCACAGGTCATGGCAGCCAGCCTCTGCAATGCCCTGTGATCCCACCTCTTGGAATTCACACCCTGTGTAGACCTCTCAGAGCACCAGGGTAGGTCTGTGTACTAATGGAATTTGCTAGGTCACTTCCGAGGTTAGGTCATAAAAGACACTGTGGTTTCCGTCTTGGTGCCTTTCTTTCCCTCTCCCCCTCCCCCTCCTTCTCCGTCTTGTAGGGGAGCTGCCCCTGGATTGCGGACTCTCTGAGGCTGTGTGAGAGAACAGACACTCGTTGCTTTAAACTGCTAACTTCCGAGGAATTTGTTACGCAGCACTAGGGAACTAATACGCGTGTCCTGTTTCTGCAGGACGGTATCTTGGATGCAGTGAGAGCCAGGAATGTTCTCTCACTTAAAGCCCCCAGCCCACGTGGGAGAACGATCAGCATGCTCGGGAGTGAGAGCCGCTGCTTCCAAGAAGTGAGCTGGGGCCACCTTTGCTGTAGTGACTCACGACCGTGACAGGACTGGGAAAGGGGAAGGGAAGCCGACGTGTTCGCTGAGCATCAGCAGGAACGGCAGTTCCTGTCCACTGCGCTCCCTCTGCCTGCTCCACAGACTTCGAAACGTGCCCGGCCGTCCCACCTGAAGGAGGTCACTGAGGGGCCTGGGGACTGCAGTGACTTGTCCAGGGTCACACAGCCAGGCTGCGAGGGAGTGCGGGCTCAGCCCAGGGATGTCTCCTGGCAAAGGGGTGAACAGATATGGAAGGGACAGGATCTCAGAGCTCGAAGGCACTAAGGTTCCACGGACTGTGACCGTGTTCTCAGGGAAAAGCGAAGCTGAGGTAGAAGACCAGCAGGGTATTTTTCTCTCGGGCGTGTGAGCTGACAGGAGAAAACTTAACAGACATTCAGAGTGAATCCTGTTTAATCCTACCTTGAATAAATTGCCTGCTCTGGGAAGAAGAGTCGTCCAGGAAGGGGGACCAAAATTACCCAGAAAGATGGAACCTGTCGATGTTCATCGGTGCCGCGTCTGAACATTGGGCCTTGGCTGGCCCTGTCCGATTGGGCACCTGTGGCTGCCCTGGTCGCCTCCTCCGTGTGGGCTCTGGCCCTGGAGCTCCGGCCTCCCCTTCCTCCGGGAGAGGTGGCTGGCTGGGCGTCCGCTCCCGGCTGCTCTTGTGTGAGTCAGCCTCCTTTTTTAAGTGCAGTTTGTGTTTTGTGGTAATTTTAGATTTCCTGAAAAGTTGCAGTGATGGCGCGGAGGGCTCTGTGCCCGGCTCCCCCGAGCGCAGCTGCCCCCTGCCCGGCGAGAGCCCGGTCGGAGGCGGGTGCGCTGCTCTTAACCCGACCGCAGAGCGTCCGCTTTCCCCGGCGTCCCCCCGTGCGTTTGCTTTTCTGTCCCGGGATTCCGTTCGGGAGGCCGCGGTCCGTTTCTCCGCCGTGCTGAGTGCGCCTGAACTGCCCTCGAGTCCCTGGCCTGGAGCCCGAGTCTTGCTGCTGCCCAGGAGGCCCCTCAGCGCCCCCCGGCCGGCAGCCGCGCTGCTTCTGCCCGCGAGTCCGTTCGCACAGGCGGCGCGGAGGTCTCGGCCGACGCTCACCTGCCGATGGGGCTGCGGGAGCCGCGTGTCGAGAGCGAGGACGCGCCCGCGTCTCTGCACTGGGGTCCGCCAGCGGGGTCTGTCGCAGGCGCGGGGGCGGCAGGGGTGATGGTTGATGCCCCGAAGGTTTCTCTCCTGGCTGCCGGCGCGCGCGGCCGGGAGCACCTGCGTCTGAAGGCTGCGGCGGGAGCCGGTGTTTCCTCTGCGCCAGCCGCACTTACCCGCGGGCCGGTGGTGATGCGGGGTAAGCGGAGCGCGGCTTCCTACGTCCCGGGCCCTGTCTTGACTCGGCCGCCGGCTGCTTCCTTGCAGCAGCTCCCTGCCGTAGGGCACGGTCGCCACGCCCGTTTTATGGGCGACAAAACGAGGACTCAGAAAAGGAGAGGGGCCCTTTTCTGGCTCCCACAGCTGGCCAGTTTCCTTGAAGAGAAGCCTGTGTTCTCCAGGCAAGGCAGAGTTCACCCGGCCTTGGCCTGTCAGAGGTGCTGCGCCTCAGGCCAGACGCTTCAGCTCCTGATCACCGATCGCCCCACCCGGTGATCCATGTGGGCCTCTGGCAACCGTGCGGACCGCGGGATCTATTCCAAGGGGCTTGGGACAAGAGCGGGATTGAGTGTAACTTCACAGAGGGGACAAGTGGGGAGGCCAGACCTCGCATGCCCACAAGAATTTCTGCCAGATTTAGCAGTTTGGACATTCTTCCCTTAAGTGGGTGAGGTCTCTGTGTGCCAGAGGTGCAAATTAAAGTTGGGGTTTCAGAGGAATAATTGCCATACCCCTAAAGGAACACCTCCACTGATTGCATGAATAGATTCTCTCCTTTTGGCGGGGTGCAGTTCCCAGGCATCTGGGCCCTTCTGGCCCATGAAAGACACCCTGTCATCCAGGCCTCTCCTGGCCCCACACCCCAGTTCTCCTGGCCCGCTCGTTTTTTCTTTCCGGCCATATCTCCTTTGCTCGCTCACTGTCTGTGTCAGGAGAGCCAGCCCTCCCTACCCCCGTTTCTCCCTTCAGAGCCCCTTTCCTGGTGGATGCTGCTGCTCGGGCCCCGCCTCATCCTCGCCGTGCCTGTCTTCCTGCTGCCGCCATCCTGCAAGGCCCTGGAGGGCCGCGCTGTGTCTCTCTGTGTTCTCAGAGCTTGACCCAGCATTGGGGGTAGAGGTGGTGCACGAAGTTGTTGCATGAATCGTTGTCTCTTAAAACAAGCAGGCCTGTAGCCCGGAGGAATTTTATGTCTTCCTGCTCCTTCTTGAGAATTGTAGGAGCTCCTTAGGCAGTATTTGTGGCCAAGGCCATGATGCAACACCCCGCGTTTATCGTGTGCCTGCTGCACTGAGACACGCCATCCTAGGGCTCCCTGCCTGTAACCCTCTGGGGTGGGAGGTCTGTCTCCCTTCTGTGGAGAAGATTATGGAGACAAGTTACTTATCAGGCACTGCTGCTGATTCCGAGGCCTCGCGGGGCCCGGAAGGATCGCTGAGGGCTGAAGAGGACGGTGGGGCCAGGACTGCACGGTTTGAGGCACCTCTGCACCCTGACACCATCTCACTCTGTCTCCCCGCCACCCATCCCGCATGAGCAGCCTGGATGTTATCAACATTATAAAGAGATAAACCAGTTTTGGATAAACCAGTTTTGGGTAGATTGTGGAATTGGTAAATTCTGCAAGTTAGTTGGTCATAGAGCAAATGGTTTCTTTGGGGGACATGGTGTGAGATTAGCTCACCCTAGTCAGGGCTGCCGTTAGCCCATGCAGTGAACGATGGGGACTTGATTCTGTTGGGGACTTTGTGAGGAACTGATGTTGAATGAACCTAGAATTGGTCTGCTGGAGGCAGAAGGGGTGAGTGCTTTTCCGCTGGCTCTGACCTCTGTTGGTGAAGGGCGGTCCCACTGGCTGATGCGTCTTTGGCACTTCTATGATGGATGGGCTTCTGGGGGTGGTGGCAGAGAAGCTGAGCAGAAAGCAGGGTGTGCACAGTGCAGTGAGGCACCGCTGGCTGCTGCAGAAGCTGTTGGAGCAGACTGGTGGGCAAGGGGAGAGCACACGGGCAGGCAGGGCCCCGCATGCCAGCCTCAGAGATCCACCGGCTCTTCCCCAGACATGCCTGGTTTCCCCACCACCCCTTTTGTGCAAGCATTGTCTCTCAGCCAGCTCGTGTTTCTTCCATGCAAAATGAAAAATGGGAAATACTTTTGACCAGTATCTCAGTTAAAGATCTTTCCATGGCCCTTATTTGCTGCCCTTCACCTAGGATTCATGATTCCGCTAGGCCTACTAGATTCGTGGTACTATCATTTAACATTAGATTTATTAGGCTCCCAGTAATAATTAGGTGTCAGGGCAGGTTGGAGAGTACTTGTGGCTAGTGGGCCATGGAGTTCGTGTGTGGTTTTATGCATTCATCTTCAAGCCAGACTTAGAGTCTTCCCAAGGTCAGACACAGCAGTGCACATGCTCATCACAAGATACATGTGCATTACAGATGTTGGGGGGATTAAAAATTTCCTTTTCTCAACATAAGCTGTGGTTCTCTTTGTCCCTTTTTCTGGGTGAAATTATTTTTCCTGACTGCCATCGTCAACTAAACTGCCAGCCTCATTTACAAGCTTCTGGGAGGGAAACTGAGTTTCTGGAAGTGGAGTTGTTTATAGGTTATATTCCAGATCAGCTTGAAGACAGAAAGCTAGCTGGCAGTTAACCCACTTCCTTGGGAGCCCCATATGGGAAATCTGCATTCTGCTGTATGCGGTTCTGGAAGAAACCCAAGCTGTCGTATGGTGAACGGGCTGTCTGCCGCTGACTGATTCCTGCAACAGATATCTCCAAGCACTTAATGCTTGTCAGGCCTGGGCTCCGTACCGTGCATGTGCGACCTCATTTACTTTCTTCCTGGCCCTGCACAGTGGGCAGTCCACTCACTCGTAGGTGTGGTTGGTTTTGTCAAAGAGATGTCACAGTTTCCTCTAACCCCTACAGTTGTGATATTTTTCTTTTACATTTCAGTTATACATGTGTTATAAACCCATAATACATTTTTATTATATTTTTATGAGGCAGTTACTGATATTTCTTGGCTGTCCTAGGGTTTAGAATATGCAGTGTTAATTTTCAGTCTACCTTCAGATAATGCACGGATTCACGTATGGTGAATGGACTCCCACCCTCTGCTCTGGGGTCATGGAACTTTTACCTAGGCCATACACCCGTAGTCCTTTGCTTCTGTTTTTGCTTTACACACTCAACATTCCAGAGTGATTAAGAAGCTCTTCCTTTCATTTACTTTTTTATTTTAATTTTTAAAAGATTTTATTTATTTATCTGAGATGGAGCATGTGCACAAGTGGGAAGAGGGGCAGAGGGAGAGGGAAAAGCAGGTTCTCTGCTGAGTGGGCACCCAATGTGGGGCTCGATCCCAGGACCCCAGGATCATGACCTGAACCAAAGGAAGATTCTTAGCTGACTGAACCACCCAGGCCCCACTCTTCCCTTCATTTAAACAATTTCCAGAGCTCTTCATTTCTCTGTGTAGATCCAAGTTTCCATCTTGTTTTATATTCCTTGTACTTGAAAAACTCCACTTTAATATCTTGTAGCAGGGATCTTTTGGTAATTAATTACTTCAGATATTGTTTTTCTGAAAAAAATTTAAATTCTTTCATTTAGGAAAGGTATTTTTGCTGGGGATAGAATTCTGTGTTGACCATTGTTCTTTTCTCTCAACCCTTAAGCAAGGGCACTTCGTTGTCCTCTGAATTGCATAGTTTCCGATGAACAGTCTGTTGTCATTCTCGGGGTCTCTTAAATTCTTTGGCCTGCCCTAATGATTTTCTCTTTCTCTTTCAGTATTTTGCATATGACCTTTCTATCCTTTCTTTCTTTTTTTTCAATAAATAATCCTGCTTGGAGTTCTCTGATCTTTTTGGATTTGTGACTTAATATCTTTCATTACTTTTGTACAATTCTCCGCTGTCACCTCCTCAGATATATCTTCTGCACCATTGTGTCCTGCCTCCTCCTCCTGGGGTTTCAGTTATACATATGTTGAATTATTTCTGTTGTCCCAAGTGTATTTAAAACTCTTTATTGTCATCATGATCTTTATCCCCTCTCCCCCCTCCCAGCCCCCTCCTAATTCTCTTCCTCTTTGTATTAGAGTTTGGACAATTTCTATTGACCTATCTTCACCAGTTCTTTTCCTAGCTGTAAGAGTCTAGTGACGGTCACAGTCAAGACATTCTCCATCGTGGCACTGTGTATGTTATTTCATGACACTCAGCCCCTTTTCTTCCATCGTCTCAGGCATGACTGTCCTGGACTCATGACTGTTCATGTACTCCTCCTCCTCCTTCCTTTTGTATAAGGTAAGGTGGGAAGAGAAATCTGGTATTTACTACTCTGTTGTTGCCAGAACCATCTTTATACTGAGAATATGTGCACATCTTTACATTTAAAGATTGTTTCTTACAGACAGTATGATACTAGTTTCCTGCTTACTTGGATCAGAAGATTGTGATTTTTTCTGAACCTACTCAACGTCTAGAACAACATCAGATATATTCTTTGGCCCTGTAATCAGAGCTGCAAGGACTGTAGAATGACCGCATGTCACTTTCCAGAGCTCCTTCCCAGAATGTGTACCTGACTCTAATCATGACAAAACATCACACAAACCCAAACCCAAGGACACACTACACGAGCACTGGCCCAAGGAAGACCAGAAAGACTGAGGAATGTTCCTGATGAGAGGAGGTCTAGGGAGATAGTACCACGGAGTGCAGTGCATGGGCTCGGGTTGTCTTGCATGTGAAGGACACCGACAAGGACACTTGACACTTGGTGAATTAGACAGTGACTTTGTATCCCGGCAAATTTCCAGTTGTGAGGCGCCATACCGAGTACCACAGTTGAGAACGAGAATGTCCTTGTTTCAAGGACATACACATTGATGTCCTTAGGGGCTAAAGCGTCATCATGTCTGCATGACAGCATACTCTTAAATGGCTCTGAAAACAAAGGCACAAAGTAAGAAGATAAGACAAATGTCGGAAAATGTTAACATTGGTGCTGTCCGGGTTAAGGGGATATGGGAAGTTTTTGTACTCTCCCAGACTTTTCCACAAGTCTGAAACTGCATTAGACTCAGAAGTCTAAAAAGGAAAGAATCCTCCCTGCCTTAAGAAAAAGCCACATGACACCTGAGCACCTCGGCAAGTGTCACTGACAGGGCGTGTGATGCATCAGTCGCCACCCTGCGGCCTCAGTGCGTGGTCGCTCGGGTCACTCCGGCCTTAGCATCCCGGCGCAGCCAACAGACTCTGAAATACCAAGCAGGTGCCTCCTCCCTCGGCGTCACCTGCCTCTGGGCCTCAGCCGGCTCCTCTCCGAGCTCTGCCGCCTTCTTTCCTGAGCTGCGCTTGAAAACAGGCCCTTCTATGGGGCATGTCTTGGGTGTCAGGTATTTTATAATCTACACTGACCTTATTTTCGATCTTATTTCTGTCACTCAGGTGAGAATGCAGGCGCAGAGAGACGAAACGAGCCGAAGCGCGACAGTGGGTCTGTCCAGCTCTGCCCGTGCGCCGTCCGCCTTTCACCCCTGTGCCTCATTCTCGTGCCCACCCGTTTGCCGTGTGTCTGCCGTGCGGCAGCTCCTGGGGGGTAGGGCCCTCGCTCTGCTCTTCCCTGATGGATCCCGACCGTCTGGCTCAGTGCCTGCCCTGTGACGGGAACTCACTAGACACCTTCGGAGGAAGGACCATTGCGGGGCTGAGCACCCTTAGGACATGGGCACTGGGTTTGAACATTGGCTCAAATTCTGGTTCTCCCGGGAAGCTGTGTTGACCTTGGACAAGCTCACTAGTACCTCCGGGACACAATTTCTGCGTCTGTAAGATACAGCTGTGCTCTTACCTCATGAGCTTGTGGTGAAGATCTCCCGACACGAGACACAGAAAGTGCTTGTCGCAGTCCCCGGTGTGCTGTAGATGCCCAGTCCATATCGACATATCGAATGAACGGATGAACGGACGAATGAATGTTCCAAGTGACCTTTATGTCTGGGGGCCCCAGCTCCTCCTGTAAGTGTTTACTGGAAGTTCTTTGGAGACACTTGCCTGAAAACTTCAACTTCAGCAGAATTTGTGGGAGTATATTGATGTTGTTATTTGTGCGTCTCTGGCGTGGCCGCTGTTCTGGAAGCGCTGCGCAGGCAGGCCTACCTGCTGACCGGCTGACCTCGTTCTGCTTCACACATTTATGGGGCTCTCCCCTCTGCCGGGCCCTGTGCTAGATGCCGAGCACCTGTCCCGTGCGCCGATTTCTTCCCCTGAGCCCCCAGCCTGGCTCATGGCTGGGGCTGCCTTGTGCTGCTCTCCGGGGTGCTGGCCATCTCCCGGCCGCAGGGGGCACGGTGGGCTCAGGGGCCCATTTGGGGTAACCTTTTGGAACACTGCAGCAGATAAGTGAGCCCGGGCAGGCCAGTCCAGCCTCCTCTCCTCGTCGTCGGGCCTGAGAGGCTGCAGTGCTCAGGATGTCTCCTGGACGGCCTGTTCACCGGACGCCTTCAAGCTGGACACCAGCTGTCCTGTGCCTGCTGACCAGGAGGTGGCGCTGTCCCACACTTTATGGGCCCGGAAGAGGCTGGCGAGCAGAGAAATCCATGTTTTATCCCCAGAATGCTGCTTTAAGATGAGGGGGAAATTATGGGCATTTGAGTTAGTTATCTGGAAGAAGGAAAGAATCCTGAAAATAAAATGAGTTAAAGCTTCCGTTCAGATCTGTATCTGAGCTTTGAGTTCTGCTCACGTGAGAGCCTGTTTTATAGGTTCTCGTAGTTTGTCGTTCTGTTTGGTATTTTTGTTTTTCAGCTCTGCCTGGAAGTCCCTCAGGCAAGGCTGGTGGCGTTGAGAATCCAGTTCTGTTTCTCTGAGTGATTGAGCACGTGGGCTCTGGCCTGTGCCCCTCGCTCTTTGTGTCCGGGTGGGTTACAAGGGTCCTCTGACGCTTGCCTTCCTCATCCGAGGCCCGGAGGTGGGAGTCAGATGCCAGTGGGTTGTTGAGAGTTTGTGAGATGCTGAGGATAAAGTCTCAGCCCAGGGCCTGTGCGGGAGGAAGCACGCAGTGACTGGGTGCGGTCTTGGTGGTGCTGTCCCCAGAGGTGGCGGGCGCCTCCCACTCGCTCCTTTTCCCCGACGGGCTGGTCACTGCAGGGAGGAGGAGAGGACCCGGACCCAAGGGGAGGGAGGTGGGTCCTCGGTTCTGGCCGAGGTGCTGGGGGACACGGAGGGAGACGGATGTGTTCTTCCCGGGCATGCTGGCGTAGGTGTCGGGTAGGAGCAGCACAGAAACATGGAGCCTTCAGGCATGGCGTAGGGTGGGGGGGCAGTGTGGAGGGAAGGATGGGTGCAAAAGAGGTCTGCATGGGTGTGGACATCGACTGTGGGCAGGGCCCCCTGGAGGGACCTACGTTCTTTCTTTCTTTCTTTCTTTCTTTAAGCTTTTATTTAAATTCTAGTCAGTTAACACACAGTACTGTGTTGTTTTTTGGAGTACAATTCAGAGATTCATCACTCCCATGCAACGCTCAGTGCTTATCACAAGTGCCCTCCTGATGCCCATCCCCCATCTAGGCCACCCCCCACCCTCTCCCTCCAGCAACCCTCAGCGTGTTTTCTGGAGTTGAGGGTCTCTTCGGTCTGTTTCCCTCTCCCTCTTTTTTCCCTTTTCTCTTAGGTTCATCTGTTTTGTTTCTTAAATTCCATCTTTGAGTAAAATCATGTTATCATTGTCTTTCTCTGATTAAGACTTACTTTGTTTGGCATAATGCCCTCTACTTCCATCCACATCATCGCAAACGGCGAGCTTTCGTCCTTTCTGATGGCTGAGTGACATTCCGCTCTCTGTACACCCCACATCTTCTCAATCCATTCGTCTGCTGATGGACATCTGGGCTCTTTCCATAGTTTGGCTACTGTGGACATTGCTGCTATAAACATTCGGGTGCACGTGCCCCTTCGGATCACTACGTTTGTATCTTTAGGGTAAATACTCAGTAGTGCGATTGCTGGGTCGTAGGTGAGCTCTATTTTCAACTTCTTGAGGACCCTCCATGCTGTTCTCCAGAGTGGCTGCACCAGCTTGCATTCCCACCAACAGTGTAGGAGGGTTCCCCTTTCTCCGCATCCTCGCCAGCATCTGTTGTTTTGCAGGAGGGACTTTTATTTACTTATTTTTTTTATTATGTTAGTCACCATAGAGTACATCATTACTTTTTGATGTCGCGTTCCATGATTCATTATTTGTGTATAACACCCAGTGCTCATTACAACACGTGCTCTCCTTGATACCCGTCACCTGGCTACCCCATCCCCCCACCCACCTCCAACTCTGAAACCCTCAGTTTGTTTCCCAGAGTCCACAGTCTCTCATGCTTTGTCTCCCTCTCTGATTTCCTCCCCCTTCAGTTTCCCCTCCCTTCCCCTAATGTCCTCCATGCTATTCTTTACGTTCCCCATATGAGTGAAACCACATGATAATTGTCTTTCTCTGCTTGACTTATTTCACTCAGCACGATCTCCTCCAGTCCCATCCCATCCATGTCGCTACAAAAGTTGGGTATTCATCCTTTCTGATGGCTGCGTAATATTCCATTGTATATATGAATCACATCTTCTTTTGTCCGTTCTGTTGAAGGGCATCTTGGTTCCTTCCACAGTTTGGCTGTTGTGGACATTGTTGCTATGAACATTGGGGTGCATGTGCCGGAGGGACTTGGAAACCATGGCACAGAAATCCCTTAGTGCTGGGGACAAAGCTGCATTGCTTCAGCATTTGCTCTCTTGAAACCTGGTGGGAAGAGCAGGTCCCCAGTGGTTTTTCTCAAAACCTAGGAATTTCAGCGTTAAATTGTGCAAAAGGGGAAGAATGATCCAATTCAGTGAATCTACTGTTCCTGTTTCTCGTACCTCCTGCCCTTCCTCTGTGATTTCCCTCCTTCTCTAGGCGAGTCGTCGTCTTCTTCAGGGAGCTCTCGGCCCCTCACTCAGACAGAAGCCTGGCCTGCCTCCCCCGGGCCCCAGCACCCTGCCTCCCGGCCACCCCTTCCCTCTTCATCTTCCTGGCCCTACCCAGCAGGGTTAAGCTTGGCAGAGTCCATTCTGGGCCTCCTTGGCTCTTCCTGGAGGGCTCTCTAAATTGTTGCGAAAACTGTTGGCCCAACTCAATAAACAGGTGTGGGAACTCTGGGGTCCCCCTGTCATTTCCCCCAGAATTCAAGTCTGCCAGGGGTGGTTGCCATGTAAGGGCTCTTTCTTTCTCTGAGCACGCATGCGCGCACACGCACGTGCACACGGGGTCTGGACCTGTCGTCCCTCCCGAGGTGACTCTTTGCATGCCGCTGTTTGGCTTTCTGCTGAGGGGTGGGCAGCAGCCAGGGCCCATGTGATTTACGGTGGCAGGGACAGTGCCAGGGGCGTTTGGGCTCCGGATGGGGACGTCCTGGCTCTGTCCGGAGGGCGACAGGCGGCATCCTGCTGGTGGAAGCACCTTGAACTGTCGCGATGTGAAGCAGGGGGCTGGGTGACCTGTTCCTCATCACACACCATCCCGTTGCAAGCCTGAGGGAGGGCTGGGGGCCCAGCGTCAGCCCTGCAGAAAACAGCTTGGTTTTTGCGCTCGGCACTGAAAAGCCATTAAACGAGGAGGAAGCCCGTGCCCCTTCCCAGCACAGTCACGCCCGCTGCCGTCCCCAGGCGTCTCACAGAGCAGCTTTTGTCCGCGGCCCGCGCGCAGAGCTGGAGTGGCAGGCTGTCGGCGCGCACATTTCAGATTTCCTGGCTTTCAGCAGCTGCACCACTCACATGACAGTATTTCATCCCAGTGTTTCCTTCCCTTGCCCGGCCCCCGGCCCATCGGCAAAGTAGACCTCACTGCCCTGCCTCCACCCCTAATGGAAAGGGTGTTTATGGTTTTTCTCTCACGTATTTGCTGTTGCACGAAGCCCTCCTGGATAAGGGCCTGCTCAGGCAGCCTGGAGTTCCTGGGTTTTAGTTGAATGGAAGTATCTTTTTTTTTTTTTTTTAAAGATTTTATTTATTTGACAGACAGAGATCACCAGCAGGCAGAGAGGCAGGCAGAGAGAGAGGAGGAAGCAGGCTCCCCACAGAGAGCCCGATGCGGGGCTCGATCCCAGGACCCTGAGATCATGACCTGAGCTGAAGGCAGAGGCTTTAACCCACTGAGCCACTCAGGCGCCCATGCGGGAGGGAGGGCTCAAGCCGTGACTCGGTTTCCGGGCTGGAAGCTGCCGTCCGCAAGGGTGCCTGCAGAGGAGGGGCTGCAGAGCCATCGTGTCCCCTGGGAATGGAGAGCCTTGCTGGGAGACTGAGAGCCGCTCAGTGTCGCCCTGAGACCACATTTGGACAAAAGGTCACATGGGAATGGTTCCATTTATATGGAGCACCCGGAATAGGTAACTCTTCAGGGACAGAAAGCTGGGGGCCGCCAGGGCAGGGAGGAAAGGAGGATGGGGAGTGGCGGCAGCACCCCAGGCTTCCTTCTGGGAGATGAGAGTGTCTCGGAAGTAGATGGAGGTGACGTTGCAACCCCGTGAATGTACAAAATGCCGTTGTACGCCGCAGATGCGGTTAAAGTGGTGAATTGCATGGGGTGTGTATCTCACCGCACGCCCCATGCAGACCTGTGTGGCCGGGCTCTGGGTGTGTGTGACAGAAGGTCCGTCTTCGGCTCTGGGGTCATGGTGGGTTCGACACCCAGACTGCAGCACGGGGCTCCTGCACCCTCCAGAGTCCGTTTGACCTTTTTTTCTGTGTTTCTGCTCCTGTCTTTTCATCCGTCACCACCACCAGCTGCCACTCGGTGGCAAATAGGGCTGAGGAAGCTTCTAGTGGGACCACGTGCTTAGTGTTGGGGATGAGCAGCCCCCAGAAGACAGCTGTGTGTATCTGGGCTGGGAGGGCCAACATTTCAGAGCCACATGCCCCATGTCATCGGTCAGCAGGTGGCTGGGAGCCGGGGCTCCACTGTCTTTTGGAATAAGTGTTCCTCGCCATCCCAGCTCTCCAGGGGCCTTCTCCATCTGTGTCTTCTTCAGACTTAATTCTGAGCAACTATTATTTCCTCCCCTCCAAAGCCTCCTGGGTGCCCACAGACACCTGGACCAGCTGGCAGAGTTCACCGGAGATGCCGAAGCCCCGGCAGGGGATGTGTTTGGGAGGCGGGGAGGCAGATACAGACACGGCACACCTGGGAAAGTATCATGCTCGCTAGACCTTGGGAGGGCGCTCAGGGGTGGTGCTTCCGTGGTGAGGCCCGAGTATGCATGCCGGGGCTGGGCGATGGGCTGGGTCTCCACAGTGCGATCCCGATGGCCCCTGCGTCCTTCGGAGAACTGGGCAGTTAGCAGACATCTCGGGGCTGCATGGCTTGCAGGCCCAATCACCAGACGTGATACACAGGTGTGTGGAGAGTGCTCCGTGGGTCTGCAAGTCCGTAGGTGCCGACTAAGTAATGGGTCCTGGTTGGTCCTCCAGCTGCAGGAACATCTGTTCAGCTTTTGAATGAGAGCCAGCGAGAGATCTCCTTGCCTGATCCTCAAAGATCGTTTTACCTACTGTTCAGGAGAGAGATGGTGAGAACTCTAAAACAAACAAACAGAAAACCCAGCTTCAGACATGATTGTTGTCCTGGGGGAGCTTTCTTTCCCAACCTTAATTTTGGGATTAATTTGTTTTAGAAGTTCCTTGGCTGCTGTCCGTGTGTGTGTGTAAGAAAAAACACACTAAGCAGAAAGTGTGTCTCGTTCTTCTGACTGCTCTTACCGGCCGTTTCTTTTCTGTACCTTGAGGCTAGCTCGAGCGAGAGCGTCTCTCCCACCTCTGCTTCTCCTCTGAAGATGCGGGTCTCAGAAAGCAGGAGCAGGGGCTGGACTATCCCGAGCCTCGTTCCTGCGTGGCTCCGTGCCGGGCGCACGCTCACTGGTGTGGTGTGAGCACCTTATTCTCAACCCAGACTGATATTGGTTAATCAGGTACAGAGGCAGGAGCTGGAGCTCCCCGATGTCCAGCTCCAGCCCCTTTATTATTCCTCATCTGGACACAGTATCTCTCTGTGACGAATGTTGCACCCGTTTCCTGTTCC
This sequence comes from Taxidea taxus jeffersonii, assembly GCA_003697995.1. Taxonomy (NCBI): domain Eukaryota; kingdom Metazoa; phylum Chordata; class Mammalia; order Carnivora; family Mustelidae; genus Taxidea; species Taxidea taxus. The sequence goes on along the minus strand of ML100552.1, from coordinate 42,503 downwards.
TGGGCCGTCTTTGCTGTGCAACTTACCCCTCTGACTTTACTAATTTTAATCTTAGTTACGGGTCACCAAAAACTCTTTCTTTTTTTTTTTCCAAAGATTTTATTTATTTATTTGACAGAGAGAGATCATAAGTAGTCAGAGAGGCAGACAGAGAGAGAAGAGGAAGCAGGCTCCCTGCCGAGCAGAGAGCCCGATACGGGGCTCGATCCCAGGACCCTGAGACCATGACCCGAGCCAAAGGCAGAGCCTTATCCCACTGAGCCACCCAGGTGCCCCAAGACTTTTACTAATGATTCCCGAGTTCTTGTGATCTAATAGGGGCATTAATTATACATGAGTTTCTTTTTTGTTTTGCTTTTCATTTGGGGGTTTATTCCTTTATAGATTATTTTACAGATTATACAAGTGATGCAGGAATATACTGTTGACCCTCGAACAACATGGGTTTGAACTGTGTTAGCCCACTTACATGTGGATTTTTAAAAGTTTTATTTTTAGGGAGAGTGTGGGGGCAGGGCAGAGGGAGAGACAGAAAGAGAGAGAGAGAGAATATTGTAAGCAGGCTCTGTGCTCAGGGGGAAGCCTGACGTGGAGCCTGTCCCATGACCCTGAGGTCACAACCTCAGCTGAAATCAAGAGTCTAATGCTCAATCGACACAGCCACCCAGGTGTCCCCCCCTTCTCTTTTTCAATAAATGCAGTCCAGTAGCTGTATGGGTTTCCTGATGACATTTTCCTTCCCCAGTTGCTTGTCCCGTAAGAGTGCGGTGTGTAGTGTAGGTAACATGCACACTGTGCACTAACCGACCGTGTTGTCTCTGAGGCTCCTGGTCCGCAGTAGGCTTCCAGTAGTCAGACCTGGGGGACTCAGAAGTCAGACGTGGAGTTTTGACTGTGTGGGGAGTCAGCTGCCCCAACTCTCATGTTGTTCAAGGGTCAAATGTATTTTCAGGACCAAGGATTCAAATGATCCTGAAGTTCAGACCAAAATGTGCTGCCCTTGCCTCCGCAGGGAGTCACCCGGAGCAGTTTAGCGGCTGCTTTCCTGGCTCCTTCCCCAGCACTCACGTGTGTGGATAGTGAGACTTCTTGAGTCCAATGCCACTTTGAACTCGTTGAATAATACTATGCATGTGCGTTGGTTCGCCAGCATTTCTAAGCACCGCTGTGTGCCAGCTGCAATGCTGGGAGTGCAGATCCAATACTGAGCAGCCATGGCCCTGCCGTCCCCACAGGCTGTGGGCGCCTCGTGCTGGGGCGTAGTTCCCGCCCACTTCACAGGCTGTCTGGGGGTTTGCTCCAAGGCCCCCCTTATTCCTGTGCACTGTGCTCTTCAGTGTCTGGGGGTCACGCACGAATTTTGATGGACGTGAGTTGAGTTCCAGGTGACTTGCCATTATGAAAAGCAAAGCAGCTAAGGTCTTTGCTGACATCTCTTCGAAGGCCTGGGTGTTCAATAGGATTTAAAGATTAAGTGTGGATGGCAAGACGGAACACACTGGCCTTCAGATAGATGAAAGTCACGCTTGAATACTGTGTTACAGTTTCCACAACAGAGCCTCAGGTACCAGGTCTCACTGTGTCCTCACTGCCCGGGGAAGCGGGTCCTGAGACTTCTACCGTATTGTGGAGGAGAAAACCGAGGCTCAGAGAGGTCAAGAAACTGGCCCAGGATCCCACAGCTCAGAAGCAGTGGGCGGAGCTTTGGGTTCAGGTGTTGTGAGACTTGTCTAAGAACCTTCTGTGCTCAGGGTCTGATCTCTGGGAGTACCACGGACCTGAGGAGCAGAGCACTCTGGGCCCTTCCTCCTTCCATCCAGTGATTGCTTTCACACCTGGAACAAGGACATTTTCCTGTCCCGGGGGTGCTAAGCCATGACTTCTTTTGAGTGTAATGATATCACAGTAGGAGCGATTTCCAAACCTCCCTCTTCGGCATCTCATGTGGCCCTGACACCTGGGGCAGGGAAGACTGTTCAGGGGAGGCAAGGCACCGTTTGAGTGATTTCTTCAGACGCACGTCACTCTGCTTAAATTATTTTTCTGGAAGGTGAACACTTTCCAATAGTCAGAGCAGGGGTCCCTCACTTTTGAGAGCTCTTGGCATGTTGCTGTTTAAAATTTAAGTATGTGGAGTGTCCTACATGGACACGGCCTTTTGGCTTCTTACGGGAAGGTTTGAACGTGTTTTCACACTGTAATCCCTGGGGACAGGAACGGCTGTTTGTTCTGTCCCTGGGCCTCCAGGAAGCCTGGCCTGGACCACCTGTGGGAAGTGAGCCTGAGCCTGAGCCCCAAGCTCCCCCGGGAGGCGGCAGCCCCGCTCTTCTCGTCTTCCTCGGGGGTCGTCCTCCGGAGGAGCAGCTGCGCCACTCAGCAGACGCGGTGCGGCTAGTCCCTGGGTCCTGAGACTGGAGGCTTTAAGCCCAGCCTCCTATTCTAAGGCAGAGAGCCCCAAGCGGGCTGTTGGGGTTGACATTGGGATTTTATAGACGTGTTTGGTTTTGTGCTCTGTGCCACGGGAGAAATTGCAGCTGACGCTCGCAGTGTGCCCGGTCCTGTTGTGTGGCACTGCTCTCAGCCCTTCAACTGGAGGAACCCGGCTGCTCCTTCCCCAGGAGCTGAGATGTTAAGTCACTTGCTCAGGGTCCCCGTGAGGAGGACGGTTGGGCTGGGATTCAGACCCAGGCCGGGGGGCTCCTGTGTGCTCCCCATGACTGGGGAAGGGCTCAGGATGGCTCCAAACTGTGAGCTCAGTCAGTGAGTGCCAGGGTGATAGAGGTCCTCCATGGCAGCTGGACACGAGAACAGGTACCCCTACAGGTGATCGTGGCGTGCAGTGGAGGGCAACGGCACGACTGTGTGAGGGCCCGGGGGGTGAGGGGAACTCTTATGGACGTAGGACAGTGTCAAGGAAGCTTCCTCCAGGAGGTCAGCAGTGGCAGGATGGGGTGTTTTCTGGGAATGGGTGATGTTGGGGTGTACTTGGTGGAGAGAATGACACATGCAGTGCCTTCTGGGAAGCTCTGCTGGGCAGTGGAGAGGCAGAGCGTAGCTTTCCCTTGGTTAGCTTGGCCTGCGCAGGTTCTTAATCAGAACCCCTTAAAAAATCAGGCCATGGGAGTGATCCCACTGGGCCTCGATGCTCAGCAGCTTACTGTTTCTAGGCGGCAAATGGGCAGAGGTCCTTGTTGAAAGTATAGGATGTAGGACTCTTCTCTCTGCAAAAGCAGGGGCTCTCACCTGCCTGTGGCCGCAGAGTGCTACAGACAAAGGCCTCTCAGCGGTCCTGGAGCTGTTCTGTGGCTCAGCCAGTTTCATCCCTCTCCCCACAGAGGGCCCAGGAGCACTAAGTGAAGCCCACCCCCAGACACAGGTCAGGGGCAGGCTCTTGACCCTCATCCATCACAATGTGACTGCCGGCCGTTGCAGGATGTGAGCAGGTTCCAGCTGGTTCCTTCCCAGTGGCCGCAGACAAACCATCCTTGCATTTTTGTTCTGTGGCCCGAGCCCGGGGTAGCGCACAGAAGGGCCCAGCGCAATGCCCCTCTCCCTGAGCCTGCACCGAGATGTTTTCCTCTGGCCTCCAGGGCCGATGCTGAAAGGACCCCTCAGCCAGCTGGATTCAGGGGGCTCTGCACTGGGGGATGCAAAGATGTTTGGACCTGGAGGGGCTGTCTGTAATTCGGAAAGGTGCGGAATGGTTTAGGAAGTACTTCCACATGTGGGGACCTCGCTCCTCCCCTCGCCTGAACCTCCTCCCCCTGCCAGACTTGGGTTAGTCTGAGCTGGGTACTGCATCCCTCCCTGTGCGCCCTTTGGCCTGTGCAACCCTCTTCTGCTCTGCCCGCTCCTGTCTGGGGCTTGGAGTGAGCTCTAGGGGCACCTCCTGAAAGACTGACTACTTCTTTCTTTGCTTGTTTGTTTTCAAGCTTTTCTCTTCAGTAACCACACAGAGAGGGGCCCTGTTTGTTTTTCTTGCGGAGAGCCTCCTACCAATCAGCTTTTCCCCAAACAAAGGCCCTGTGATCCCCTAGGCCCTGCCAGGACTGCAGGGAGCAGAGGGCTCTTCACTAGGGAGAGGGTTCCAGCAGACACACTGGCTTCCGGGGAACATAGCCCATGTGGAGGGGCTGTTTGCTGGGTGATGGTATAGAGAAACTCAGTTCACATTTCTGTGCGAGAATGACTCCCATTTCGTGGATTAGGAACCTGAGAATTTCCCAAAAAGCACATTATAAGGAGTGAATGTGAAATTAATTTTAATAATATAATGTAACTCAATGTATCCAAACTAGCATCCACTCAATATGTGATCAGTATTAAAATACTAACGAGAATTACGGGCTGAATGTGTGTGTCACGATGGTATTTGGAGGTGATCAGGGCTTTCTGGAGGTGATGAGATGTGGTCTTCGGTCAGGACCCCCGTGATGGGATCACTGTCCTTATAAGAAGATGCACAGACCTGTGTGGTGTCATTATATTGTACCCCTGAGACTAATAGGATACTGAGTGTTAATTATACTTCTGTTAAAAAAAAAAAAAGACCAGAGCCTCCTCCCCGCCAGGTGAGGACACAGCAAGCAGTAAACCCTACTGCTCAGGGTTCCTCGGTGCTTACCGCACACCACTCTGTCTTTGCAGAGCAGGACGAGGGCAGGAAGCTCAAGCAGTGTGATGAGTTCAAGTTGACTTGAGGCCCGTCTGTGGCTATTTCCGTGTATTTTTATAATTGTGGAGATAAAGTAAATTTCCCTCATCAGAGACAAAGAAAAAGTGGTTATACGGGTCCTTAGTCTCTCGCTTTTACTTGCTTGGAGTGACCCTGTTTTTTTTCCTCTTCCCTCTAGAAGTTTATTATATATTTTAATAGCAAAAATATTGCACTGGAACAAAGGGGAAATATTGAATTCATATCATAAAAACACTGAGTTGTCCTTAGAGGCAAATTTACACACATATGGCTTAGTAGTCTGCATGAAACATGCAGCGTAACTGCGTTGTTTTCAGTGCCAGTGCAGTACATCAGTCAGCGGAGACTTTCTAAAACAGAGCTTAGGCCTTTATGTGGACTCATTTTACCCTGGTTTATAGATTTGGAAAGCATGGAAGCAGGAACATGTTAGAAGAGGGAAAAAGAGTTAAAACATACTTATTCCAGGGATGTAATGCCGCTGGGTTTTAACATCTTCCTTGGAAGGAGAGATTTCTACTTGCACATTTAGTTTTCTTTCTGTTTATTTATTAATTTGTTCAACAAATATTTGAGTCAGATCCTGAGCTAGGAGCTGGGGAAACCACAGAGAATAAAGCCAATGGGATCCTTGCTCACACAGGGCTGTGAGTCCAGTGGGGGAGACGAATAAATATTGTAGAGCCACAGAGTGGTTAGAATTACAAGGGGAAGCGCAGGTGCATGGGACTTTGTAAAAGGGGCCTGAGCCAGGAGGGGCAGTGTCTGGCTGAGGGAGGTCATTGCTTGGAATTGGTGCCTCTGCTGAGGCCTGGAGGGGGAAGGAGTCGGCCAGGTGGAAAGGAGGTGGGCAAGGATGTTGTAGGCAGAGGGAACTGCATGTGCAAAGGCCCTGCGGCCAGAAGGAGCATGGGGACTTGGACCCAAGTCTGTGGCCAAGGTGGGAACTGAGTGAGGAGACCCTGGGTGGGAGACCCCAGCTAGAAATGAGTGTCATTCCTCACCCAGCCGCCCATACCCATGCTAGAAGCCAGCTGGGTTCCTAGCCCAGAAAGCAGACCTGGAGCTGGGGTCAGTGGGAGACTCCTGAGAACTGCAAGGAAAGAGGGCATCTTGGAACACCAAACGCTTGGTGCAGAGCTCTTCCTCCGCTCAGCAGTGTCCCAGCGCTTCATTTGGGTGGCACTTGGCCACTCTTGCTGCATGCATTTAACTCAGTGGTTGCGGCATACCCTCTCTCCCACTCCACGCCCTTCCTACCAGAACTCTGACTCAGTCCGGGACACCCAGCCGCAGCCCCATCTGTGGCAGGGGTCAGCAAACCACAGCCGAGCGCAGGGCCTCTTTGTGTCCGTAGATGAGTTTTCCTGGACCACAGCCGCATCCATTCCCGGATGGTTGTCTGTGACAGGCTTGAGTGGTGACAGCAGAGGTCATGTGTTCACAGAGCCGAGGACATTTACTGCCTGGTCCTTTGTGAAAAAGGCTCACCAACCCCGGGTCTAAGTTAATCCTGATGACCTCATTTTCCAGCTTCCCCTGCCGCTGGTGGGAGGTACCCAGGTTGTGGGCTGTCAAGCAGATCGCGCAGCATCTCTGGATCTCAGTTCCTGACCTGCCACTGCAAAAACACTTTACGTACCTTCTTTCACTGAATAGAATTCACAGCAGCCCCTGAGGTGGGTGCTGTTGTTATCTTGAAGCCGAGGAAAAGGAGGAACAGAGAGGTTGAGTAACCCACCTGGGACCACACAGCTTGAAAAATGGTGGCTCCTGAGTCTTTGCCTGGTGGGAGAGGTCAGGGGGAGGGTCGCTGTATGGATTCCTTCTGCTCTTGGATCCTAGTTGGCATCCGTGTCCCTGCTCCTGTCCCTTCACATGTAGCACGGAGGAGGGGTTGAGCTTGTGGACTTGGGGGTCCAGCTGCCTGCGGTAAAATCCCAGTCCTGCTGCTGGCTGAGCCACAGCCCTCTGTCTGTCTCAGGGGAAAATAGCCTAGTAACTAGTAATAGGGGAAGTGCTTCGTACCTAGTAAGTGGTCAGGAAAACGAGCCATGGTCACTCAAAACCAGCCTTTGCCAAAGGGAAACACACAAGTTTGAACTCAGCCATACAGGGAGTCAGTTATTAGAAAGGAACTGGGGGGTGTCTGGGGGGCTCAGTGGGTTAAAGCCTCTGCCTTCGGCTCAGGTCATGATCCCGGGGTCCTGGGATCGAGTCCCACATTGGGCTCCCTGCTCAGTGGGGAGTCTGCTTCCCCCTCTCTCTCTCTGCCTGCCTCTCTGCCTGCTTGTGATCTCTGTCTCTGTCAAATAAATAAATAAAATCTTAAAAAAAAAAAAGAACTGGGAGGGAGAAGTAAACACATCATTCTAGGGAATCCAACCTGGGGAGACCTTTGGCACATGAGAGCTTGATCTACTCCCATCTTTCTGGCGGGGAGAGTAAGGCTGGGAGGGGGACAGAGTCCGGGCCCTGGCCCCCGGCTGGTGAGTGGCCTCAGGCACCCTGCAGAGCCCTTTGCTGGTTCTCTGTGTCCACATGATGTTTGCAGCCCAGAGCTATAGCCAGTCCCAGCCCCCCAGCCACGGACCTGCCCTGGGGAACGCGGAACACGGGGCGATTTTAACTCTCTGCAAAGACCTGGAAAGCTAGGCCTGAGTAGCTCGCCCAGGACCACAGGGAGAGTTTAAAACCAGGCCTGGATTAGCGCTCAGAGCAGCCAGGTTTATGGTCTGAGGCCAAGGCTACTCGCTCAGACCTCATTTTTTTGGCCTATGAATTTCTATGGAGTCAGTTAAAAAACAAATGGATCTGTTTAAGTGAAAATGGTTAGAGGCAGGGGATTTACTCAATGACTTTTTTTCTTTCTTTACTATTGAAATTAATTAAAAAATAATTTTGAACACGTATGGCCGACACTCCGCCAGGAACATGTCATGTGTAAAGTCAGTCCTCTCTCTCCTGCACTCATAAATCCCAACTGGCCGTCTGTTTCCCTGAGACCGCGTGGGGCCCACCTTCAGGGACTTTTTTCTTTTTTTGGGCCAAATTAAGATTTGTCACTTTTCCTTGGGAAGAAAAATCCTGGTGGAGATGCGTATGTGTATACGCACTGTACCTGTGAGAACGTACACGTATGTACGAGTAAGTACACGCGTGTGGCCTGCTTGTGGATATCCATGCACACTGTCGTGAAGTCACTTCTCGGCCAGCCTGTGCGAGTGGCCAGAAACCGTGGAATGTCGGAGGCAGTGACACGGACCCTTAGCCGTGACCTCCAGCTGACAGTAGGCCTGACTGGCGCTTTTGGATCATGTCTTTGTTTACCGCCTCTCCCCATCTGCTGCGTAAGGGTCTGTATTTGTTACAGACGCACACTTGAGCTGCCAGAGAGAAACCCCGTTAATTCCGTGATGTGTTTCTTTCCAGCACATGTGTATTTTTATGTGCTTCAGGGTAATGCGTGCAAGTACGATTTTATATTCTGCCTTTTTTTTTTTTTTGCTTGAAATTATATTGTAAACATTTCCGCAGGTGTTGCACGGCCTTTGTGTTATTTTGGTGGCCACGCACTGTTTCATCCGTTGGCTACTGGGGTTAATGAGCCACACTGCTGTATCTGAACCTTGAGGCTGTTTCTCACTTTCAATATTACTAATAAAACAGGGCCATGAGCAGCGATGTGTAAAAATGTTGCCCCTAAGCACCCATCCAAAGCAGGCGCCTCCTCGTAGTCTCTGCCACGCCGTCCTGGTCGCCTCCTTTCTGGCACACTTGTGAACTGCAGCTTCTCCTGCTTCCTTGTGTGCTCCCCTCTCGAAGGGAAGTGCTGGGGGGCAGGTCCCGTGGACCCGGCCCTTTGGGATGTCCTCAGCCAGCTGTCTGCCTTGTGTGGGGCACCAGCCGGGAACCTGGGCTCGGAGCACCCCAGCCTGGGCAGGAGCCCGCCTTTGGGCATGGGGGAGCCCTGCTCAGTTTTCTGTAAGTCTCAGACTGCTCTGAAGCACACTGTTAATTTAAAAAATTATTTTTCCTGGCCTGTTCAAGACTTGAGGCAAATTCGAGCCCGTTTAGGTCTCAAACCAAGAGGGCATTAATGAGAGAGAAGCTTATCTGAGATACTTGCGACCCTTAGGCTCAGGGGGTACAGGATGAGCGTGCAGAGCTTTCCGCTCTGCCCAGACCCACGGCCGCGAGGCGTGCTTGCAGCGTCCGTGTGAGGAAGCCCGGGGCCGTCCAGAGACGCTGGGGCTGCTCACCTGGCTGGCAGCGTCTGTCCTCTCTCCCCACCCCTCAGGTCCAGAGACCCTTGTCTCCGGGAATCTTGGCTACGCTGGTTTCTGTCTTGTTTTCCTTGTGTATATGAAATGCTTTGCACCAAAGGGAAATTATACAGTGTAAACATTTATGCAGAAAACCGGTTTGCAGTGTTACCTCCCTGGAGAACTTGGCGGAGAATGAAAGCCTGGTACATGCGCCTGCCGGCCGAGGACAGGAAATGGAATCCTTTGCTCAGTATGTTTCCAGCTTTTATGAGGCGGCTGCAGTGGAGATGTGTCAGCTTCTCGCCTGAAGCACAGGCTGCAAAGAGCCCGACTCTGCAAATCCAGAGAAACGCCCCGGGCTGGAGAAGGGTCAGAAGATTGGCGCCGGGGGTCCTGGCGACCAAATGGTGCTCCTGGTGACTTTCATCTCTGCTTTGAATGGGCCGAGTGAAAAGAAAGGGAGATGAGAGTGGCCTCCGAGCCCCCCGGGTCCAAAGGGAATGGAGTCCTGCCCCACTAGGACCATGGGTGCTTTGCCATTGCTATTTGGACACACACACCCATGTTGTCCCCTGACTCTGGCTCTTCCTCGCTCCACTTTGATTTTCTCCAAGCACAACTGTGGGCTGAATTCCGTTCCCTGAGAAGATATATTCAAGTTCTAGCCCCTGGAACCCATGAGTATGACCTTATTTGGAAACAGGGTCTTTGTAGGTGATCAGGTTACAGTGAGGTCTTCTGAGTGGGCCTTAATCCAATGACAGGTGTCCTTCTAAGAAGATGAAGACTTGGAGATGCGCAGGAGAGGCCGTGTGACACAGAGGCGGAGCTTGGAGGGCCTCATCCACAAGCCAAGGAACACCGAGGACAGCCAGCTGAGCAAAAGGCCTGGGATGGACCTTCCCCTCCAGGGGCCAGAGGCTGGGGGCCCTGTCCGCACCATGATTTGGAGAACAGATGTCTCTACTGGGAGGCCCTAGTGGGTGCACCTTTGTGGTAGGAGCCTCAGGACACTTGTACACACCGAATAATTTATTCTTGATGTTTGGGACCTGCCTCCTCACCCCACATCTGGGTCCCGTGTAGTCACTGCTGGACCCCATGTGCCGGGCACATAGTAGGCCCCCAGTAAGTACTTGTCGAGTGAGTGATTTCTCAGAGATCAGTGGAGCAACTGAGGGGTGCTCTTGAAGCAACATCAAGAGAAGCCTGTCATACCCTCCCCAGAACCCCTGCACCACCAGAGCTGTCACACGCCCAGCCCCCAACAGCCCTTCCACCTGGAGCACCGGCCGAGCATGCGAGCGTGTGGAGAGGATGCAGCCAGCTCTTCTTTTTTTTCGTTTTCTTTTTGAATTTTTTCCCTGCCCTGGGCCTCGCTCATCACTCTGGATTATGCATTTGTGCCTGAGTCACCAGAGAGGGGAGGATGGAGAGACACACAGGAAAAGGAGGTGATGGAAGAGTTTCTGTGTTGGATCAAGAGGAGAGAAATACTTTAAGACATCAGGACCCCACGGGGCCTGTTTCCCCCACAACTGTGCTCAGGCTGCAAGCTTCCTGTGGGCAGGAGGGAGCCTTCCCCACTCAGAGCATCCAGTATGCTGGGCATACTGGGGACACCCCAGAAGCAGGCGGACAGCTGGCCACGCCTGGGCCCTGGGGACTGGACCCCTCACCTGGGCTGGATGCACAAAGCAAAGTCCTGAGCCTTGTCTGCCGGGAGGCTGTGAACCCCCCACTCCTTGCCTGCTAGGCCTGGCAGCCTGTCGCAGAGATTCCTGCCGGTACAGAGTTTGAGGGCAGACAGGGAGCAGCCCCCGCTTACCCTCTCTCTCCTGCAGCCTCAAGGTGGAATGGGAAGGAGGCAGAGAGGCTCAAGAGACTGAAATGTGGGAGTGTGTTCCTTTCGGGGCCCAGGAAGATGACAGAGTCTCACGGAATTAGCCCTGAGACCCAGGAGACCTGGGTCCTTAATCTATCATTCAACAAAGACTTACTATTAAATAGTCCTACATAGTACGCTTGTCCGACATGTGTTTATGGAGCACCTACTACGTGCCAGGCGGCGTTAGTACTGAGGATTGAGTGAACCCAGAGCCCCGCCTGTGTGGGCCGACGTCTAGTGATTGATAATGGCCTTTGTGCGTGTGTTCACTCATTTATCTTCCCACACAGTTTGGTGTCAGGAAAGGGGATGGGAGAAGCACTGGCATCCGTCACATCCGTCCCCACAAGCTGGGGACGAGTGTGGGTGAGCAGCTGGGCTCCCCAGCACCTCCCGATCATCAGAGCAGCGGGGACGGAGCCTGCTCAGCCGGCGGCTGCGGGACCCTCTGCTCTCATCCTGGCGTTCCAGCTTGTTCTCAGCTCACTCCAGACTCGCGTCCACAAGCACCCCTTCATCCTCTTTGTTTCGCCCGTCTCTCCAAGTGTCTAGCACCAATTCCCACTGAAGCCTGTTGGTTGGGAGGTCATCCGAAAGTGCCGGGAGTGGTGCTTGCCAGTGCGCGGCCCCTAGAGGGCGCCCGGCGGAGGCTCGGCCTCCGGGGGACGTGATGCCCCGCGGCTTCCTGGGGTGCTGTTGCCCCAATCAGAGGGGCTGTCCTCACTGTGGGTTGCTCAGGGGCGCTCAGAGAAGCTTGACGTTTCTCTCAGCACTTTGTAGCGTGAAGGCTGAAGACCAGCTGGGGGAAAGGGAGTGGGGAGGACGAGACCTTCCCCAAATGAGGGTGGCCCCCAGCTGGAGAGGCGCGGATGCACAAATGAGGATTAAGTGTCCCAACCCAAGTGGGGCTCCGAGGATGTGCAGCTGTCTGCCTTCTGTCTGCGCGGGCGATCGTGTCAACACACAGCTGGCAATTAGCTGTGCTCATCTTCTGCGCCGAGCCCCCCACTGAAGACGGGGCTCCTTCGTCTTGTTTCTGGAACACGGACACAAAAGCAGTGGTTGGGGTTGCTTTCCTCTTGGGATTTTCAAATGAAATTGGAGACTAATCCCTCGTCTAATACCAGTTTAGCACGGGCTGGGTTAGGAGCAGCGGTTAATATTTCTTTATGGAAAGCTCTACTATTTTCAGAAGCATTTCGGACACACATCCTCAGAAGACCCAGCAGGCTCAAGATGTTTACCTTGGACCCCAAGCTTATTTCTAATTAGCCGAGTCTTCAACAGTCCATCAGAGAATGCGGTTACCTGCCAAATTTCACACCTAAGGGGAAAAAATATTCCCAATAAAATTTTCCTTAAAAAAAAAAAAAAAAACCCACTCGCTTTTACCACCGAGATGTTCTCAACGTATTTAAGTCAGTCCCTCTCTGTGAGCACACAGAAAACTAATGTTCTAGATCCCAAGCCTGTTTGCGGTCCCGGGTTTCGGGGAGGCCGTTTAACATGACATCACTTTTCAGCAGGTGCTGAAGCAGGGACCCCACGAAGATGGTGGGCGGACCGTGTAGGCGCAGCCAGCCCGAGTTCTGCAGACGGCACACACGTACCCCTAGGCACCACACCTTCCGATCGTATTGTTTTGATTCACTTCACAAAAGCAGCTGGCTCCTTTTGGAGAGTGAAGCTTTCCTTCTCTGTGTTCACAGAGGGGCTGGCTTTGTGGACAGCCTGCGGGTTTCCTCTTGCTTCACCTGTCCAGCACGTTAGAGCTCATTTTGACGCACCCCTTCTCGCACGTGAGCTTCCTGGGTGGACCTGAGCTCTGTGTGGTTTACTGCTCCCCTCCCCTCTGTGGGACTGGGCTCCTGCCAGGCCCTTGTCAAGTATTTATAGAATAAAAAAGCGTTTGTTGAATAGGTAGACTAACTTGTCCTACAGTTTCCTAAGTTTTAGCTATAAATCGTCTTAGAATTTTACTTTGTTAATTTTTAAAAGATTTATTTATTTTATTTTTTAGTGAGAGAGTGAGAACATGAGCATGGGGGAGAGGGAGAGAGAGAATTCCAAGCAGATTCCATGCTGAGGGCAGAGCCTAATGCGGGGTTCCATCTCATGACCCTGAGAGCAGGACCTGATCTGAAATCAAGAGTCTGATGCTTAACTGACGGAGTCACTCGGGGGACCCATAGAGCTTATCAGAATTTTAGATCATCTCTTCTACTCCAACCAAGATACCTAGACACCACGCCCCTTCCTATGAACACACTTGTCGATGGTCATAGATAGTAGAAACTTAGCCTTTTTTCTTTTGGTTTAGCTTTTAGGGTGTCCTCAAAAAACAAAAGCTAAGAAGCTCGTGTTAGTGAATTAAATTCTTATGTCTGTCGCATGTGGCTTGGTGGAACAGCACGTGTTTGTGAGGAAGGGTATGAAACTGCAGAAAAAGCCCAGATCTTGACCTCACCATTTCCAAGCTGTGTGGCCTTGGGAAAGTCACTCACCTTCTCTGGGCCTCAATCCTATCTGTGAAGTGGTGTAACTGGAGTTATCTACTACTTTCTTACACCTGCGCCACCGTAGGAAGAGGGAGTCCTCAGGCTTGAGGCTTAGAACTGTACATGAGCTTCCCGGCCGCTGTGCGGCCGGTGACGATGAGAACAGGATGGACCATCCACCATGACAGTTGTATTTCTCAGAGACCAACCGCTAACATATTGGTTTCCTTTTGCTGGCTTTTTTTTTGGGGGGGGGGATTCTTTTCATATTGACTTTTGTGTTTCCCTTGCAATGTTCTATCTGTTGTTGAGTAATTTTGTTACTTATTTGGATTTAAGATCTGAGAGAGCAAGCACTTGTTTTAGTATATTCTTTACCCATTTTCAGAAGGAATTTTGACTGACTTAGGCTGAAAATACAAAGCATAAGAACCATTAATTCAGAAAAAAGGCAAGAGGGAGGAGAATAAATGTGTAGAGATAGAGAGAAATTATATTTAAAAAAATCAGACTGAGGGAAGCTCTTGCAGCTAAGCATACAAAGTAGCTCTGAGTTTCCTAACAGCCAAGGCAAAAAGCAAAATTAGGAGAGCACTGTTATCAGTGTTAAATGTGGGGAAGAAGAAATCCAGGAGGAGTTGATAGTCCTGTAGGTTCATTGACCATGGTGAGCCGTTCAGAGTTCCTCGGTCATTCTTAATCCCTCTCTGAGGGATCATCCAAGTTTGGAATCATCCAAGAGTCTGAAAGTTACTGACCTTCTGTTCTAGGAGGTCAAGAAATACTAAAATTTGCTGGCCAACATGTAGATGATACTTGTTCTAGGAATTAAGAACTGATATAAATAAGTAAATTTTACTGAAGGAATGTGTGATGTGGAAAAAAAACAAAACAAAAACCAGTGGGTGGAGGTCCAAGGGCCCCGGGGTTTGAGTCATAGCTCTGCCAGTAATCTGTGTCTTAGAGAAGGCCCCACAGCGTCTCTGGGCCTCGGTTTCTTCACCTGTAAGATAACAGGGTTCAAACTGGTTTCCTTTGAGGTCTCAGGTATGACAGTTCTACTGGTGAGACTATAATGGGTATCACGAGGGGACTTTTTTGGTCTTCCGCGACCAGACCTGCTCCTGGCACAGCTCTTGCATATCAGAAACCACCTAGAAACCTTCATGTTCGACTGCTTGGGAAGCAAAATGACCCCCTTTAATCTAACCTCTTGAGAGAGAAAAGATCTTTTCTTGTCACCTGGGGTTTTTTCCACCGGAATTGCATTTCTGTGGCCCAAGGCGCGCACATTTGGCCGCAGGTGCAGGACGCCCAGTGGACAGGCGCGCCGGCGGCTTTCTCGGGCTCGAGCCGAGCTGTCACGAGGTGGAAACGCCACAGAGATGTTTTTCCAAGAAATTGTCCCTGAGCAAAAACGTTGCCACTTTCACTGGGGGAAAATGGTTTCAAATATTGGCTTTTGTTTTTATGGAAAATGGTGAAAACTTTGAGGGAAAACCACAAAACCCTTTGCTTTTATTGAAACCACAAAAATTGATTAATTTTTTTAAAAAGCCCAGTTTTTGCTGAGGGCTGAACTTTCTTCTTTGAAAGGCTCTACTTTACTTTTCTTTTTTTGAAACATCTCCCGAGAGTCTCATGAAAGGTCTTTCTGTTGGCTTGGCTGAGCCGAGCGCGGGCGTTCCGAAGCTCCACACACAAGCATAACTTTTGTGCCCAAACTCTGCCTTTTGGGGATGTCTTCATGCTTGATCTCCAGACACTGCCCTAAGTCTTCCCGAGTCCCCAGGGGGCCGTGGTGCTGGTGAAGCTGGTGAGCGCTCCCCGGCGCTCAGTAAAATCACTGAACCTGACCTGATTTCCCGGCTCGGCTTTGTCTGCGCCGCCGCCACTTCCTGCACCAACGGAAACCTGTGCGCGTAGATGTTGTCTTTGCCAGTGGGGGCCTCGAGAGCTGACTTCGTAAGTTAACTGGTCCCCCACCTGGTGGCTGGCATGGGCTGTCCCCGGGCAGGAGACAAGCTGTCTGTCCCAGGTGAAGTCTGTCTTTCCCTCTGCCCACAGTGGACACACTGCCAGCTGGGCCGGGGGCCGCCGCCCTCACAGCGCATGCGGTTGTTCTTGGTACAGGCGGCTGCGCGCTGCTCCGGTGCCACAGAGAGCCCGCGGGTTTCTGGCCACCAGGGCAGAACTGGTCCTAAAGCCAGCTGGACGGTGCAGGAAAGAGAGGCCTCCTGGGGCATTTTTGGGGGGACCCCTGACTCAGCTCCAAGGCCGGCATCTGGACCTGGTGTGCCGAAGGCCAGGTTTACGGCCGAGACGTCTCCCTCTGTGCGGGGTCCCACCTCCGTGGCCTGTCTGTGGGCGTGCCCTCTCCATGGAGGGAAATTCCATTCCTGGAGCGGGACCCCTGGGTTCATGTGTGTCCTCCTGGCAGGCTCGGCACGCCTTCTGGGCCTCGGCTTCGCCATGTGTCAGAGGAGGCAGGCACGGCACCCACCGCACCGGTTTGTTGTGAGCGTTGCACGGAACAGTGCCAGGCACACGGGAAGGACTGCCTGTTACCGCTGCCGTGTTCCAGAAATTAGGATTCCTACCCTCCCCGCCAAGTCCACGTCTCCCTTCCTTTTGCAGATGAAGAGACTACAACAAGACAGGACTCAAGACAAATTTAGGAAGTGGCTGTTGGTCTCCTCCCACGACCCTAACGCAGCCATTGTGTTCAGCTGGGGCCGCTCCCAGTGGTCGTCAACATCTGAGCCCGAGTCCCGGCACACCGCACACCACGCGAAGCGGTGTGTGGCCCTGCGCCTGCCAGTGGGACCCGAGGGGCAGACAGACGAGCCCACCCAAGGGCGACAAGCAGAAGCTGCAAGAACTTGAGCCTTGCCTTCAAAACCTCTGGGCTTACCCGGAATGCTGTCTCTCTGTGCCTTGTACATGGGTTTTGCATCGTGTAAAAGGGAACGCGGGAGGTTTCCATCTGAAGCACGCTGGTGCTTTGTCTGCATAGCAGGTGAGCCCAGGGAGGTCAGTCCCTGGTCTGCCTGGATAGCCTCTTCCGGCCGCACAGAGGCACGGGGGGGCGTGGGGAGGGGGTTCCCCCCATCCTCCCACAAAGCCTGTGACAGTGGGTGACTGACATCTCGGAACTGGGACGCTGGTGCCCAGCTGCTCAGTCACCCCCAAGCCCGGGAAGAGGACCCAGGAGCCCTTTCCCTTTCTTCCTCACCGAAGCCCCTTTAGCCCTGAAAAGACCCTCGGAGACTGGATCTTCTCCCCAAGGCTCGCCCCTTCCCTGTACTATTCCGGACTATTATTACTCAAAACACAGGCTGCCCGGTTGTCCCTGGGTGAGGAGAGCGCGCTGGCAGGCAAACACTGCTCTGCTGATCACTGACCTGGAATTTCATTAGCTTTTAAATTTAATGTAAATATTGTGTGATCACGGGCTCGGTGCAGTTTGGAACAAGTCTCCCTTTTGCTCTCTTATCTGATTACCTTTGAAGAAAGCATCTCATTGTTCAGACTCAAGAATAACAGGTTTCCCCACGTCCAGTCCCTCAGCCCTTCCTTTCCCTTCCCTCTTTCCGTCCTGTTGCATCTTCTCATTGTAGAAACATGCCCGTGGTGCCGTGCGCATCCGACAGCTTTCCCCTTGTCCCCAGCTCTTTCTCCGTGTGCTGCCCACCCTCCCCGTCCTGCCCCACCTGGAGCCATCCCTACCACTCCATGCCCAGCTGGCTGCTCGGCTGTTTCCCGAGCGCATCTCCCCTTTCCGGTCCCGGCCACCTGACGTGCCGTAAAATACTGGGCTGCCACTCCTGGTCCTCTCTGATGGCTCTCCGCTCCGACCACCGGCGAGGAGCGGAGCCGCCGCCTCCTTCCTTCCATTCGGGCTGGGTCCTGTTGAAGTCTAGTTTTCAGAAGGCAGATCCTGACCCTCATGCAAAGATAAAACGAACACACGCAAGCGGTTTTATGTGAGTTCCTAAGACGGTAGAGCCCGGTGAGAAGAGCACGTGAAGAGCAGATGTGCGCAGCGATCGGAGGTGGCCGCGGCGCTCTCCCAGGCGCACGCCCGTTTCTGTGTGTCGGGCAAGCGTGTGTCTGAACCAGCCGCGCGGCCACAGGACACTTTGTCTGCACCTCCGCGGGCGGGAGGCGTCGGTGCGGCCTCGTGTTCCCCGACGGCCGGGGCGTCGCCCACCTTCTCCGGGCGCCCGGTCTGCCTCCTGCCTCTCGGCGAAGTGCCGCGCGTGTCTTCTGTTCCGCCGGTGTCACCGATTCTGAGACCCGTGGTCGTCTCGGCCCGTCTCACAGTGTTTCACGGTTCTTCTTGACACTATTTAAATCTCAGCATGTTCACCTGGGGGGGCTGCAGTTTCCAAACGTCCTTTTAGGAAGAGCGTAGGAAGAGCACAGGCGGGCAAGGGGGAACCTCACTTACTCAGTGTAAATCTTCCAAAAATGACACTGTAGTCTGGGGAATTCCTGCCTCAGAGTCCTCCCATGGCTCCCTATTGTTTGTGTGATGACTCCCAGATCCCCCGCAGGGCCCTGAAGCTCTTGCACAACCTGAACTCTTCAAAGCCGTCTGTGGAAGGCGTACAAGGCAGAGATTAGAGAATGAAGAGAGTGAAGGCTGTCCGCTTCCTTCCTCTCCCAGGCCTGGAGCACGGGCCCCGGAAGAAAACATAACCCGGGGCCGATCTTTGGTTGTTGCGGGAGGGTCAGCTTGATGCTTATTGAAAACTATGTGAGCGTTTTGTCAGAAATGCTCATTTCTTCCCAGAAAGATGTTGTGGATGACAAATTAGAAGCTTCTGTCCAAGACACGCTTTGGGAGAACCTTTCATGACCGTCTCTCTAGAAGTTTCCTTGATGTATAAAATCACACGTATATTTACATCTACATCTGTATAATTTTAAGCAGAAATGGTATCATTTTCTCCCCATACCACTTTTCAGTGCTATTCTTTTGTTTATTTCCTTACATAAAATGTGTGTCCCCGCTCTTGTGAGGTACGGACCGTGTCTAAGGGATCTCAGAGCCCTGCCTGCATCCACACAGACGCGTCTTCTCACTCTGGCCCGTGCTGCGGAGAACCCGTTCCCTAGAAGCGTTGATAGTTACTCAACCACTACAAATTCTTCGTTTATTTTCCCACTACACGATTTCTCCCACTGCGGCCAGATTAATGCAGTGTCTTTCTCCACAAACGTGTACACTGCTCCTGCTAAGGTATCTTCCCATTCATTGTACCAACATGAAGAATGTAGACCCCAAGTAGAGGGGGGGCTCCCACGTGGGGTGGCTGTCCCTGTGGGGATTGGGGCGCACTGCCCTGCCTCTGCCCCTACGCCTGTCCCACCCATGCCCCTAAGCCATCCCCCAAGGCACAGGTCAATTTTGATCTTCCTTAGGAAACCATTCATGATGACAGTTATTAAAGTATAATTTTCAAGAAGTTAAAACCATGTCAGACACCTGCTGATGACTCGTTAGGGAGACAGTAAGGAGCCAGTGCTGTGCACACACCCGCATACCCCATGAGCTCCCAGGGCGCTGGGTTTCTCAGGCATTCCTGTCCTCCCCTCCCACTCCCCGCCTTCTGTCCATACATGATTCTGTGCCAGGAGCCGTGCAGTAGGCGCCAGGAAGTCAGCAGTGAGTAGGACAGAAAGAGTCTCTGCCTGTTGGAACTTTCGGTCGTGAAAGAATTAAGCAGGTGTGTAAGTGTGACACTACAGGTGGAGGTCAGCTTCCGGAGGGAAGGCACAGGTGCTGAGGGCTGGTAGCATGGCTCTGGGCCGGGGACCCCTGTCTTTGGCAGGGAGCTTTAATGGCAGACTTGAGGGTGAGCAGGGCAGGTGTGATCACCTGGCCACATGGCAGGAAGGGGCCAGTGAGGGCAGGATGGGCAGGCCATGCAGGCCCTCACGGCCTCCATGCCCCATGTGGATGTGACTGGACGTTCAGTAGGAACGTAATTAAAACGGCAAGCTCGCCTGTCTGGGCCGTGTTTGCCGGACGTCTTGCGGGAGGCAGTAGACTGCAGTGGTGCAGCCCGCAGTGGGTTCAGACTGGCCGCATCACCTACCGGCTGTGACCTCCCTGTGGCTTGGACTGCTCGTCAGTACGCTGGGCAATGTACGGGCCCGGCATGCTGGGCTGTGCGGCTCCGAGCTCGCTCCCGCCGAGTGCCCCGAGCGGCTCCTGACCCGTGGCGTGCTCTGTGTGAGGTGTGGTCACACGGCTTTCCTTGGAAGCAGTTGAAGTTGTGTCTTCACAGGCAGAGTGGGGGGCGGTCGCTGTTTTATCGCGATGAATGCCCAGCACCCCGCCCCCGCCCCGTCTGTGGTTGCAGCAGCCCGCTGTCCCACAGTCTGTGTGCTGAGTCTGGTGTTTCCCTGCGGCGTGCGGACCGGACATTCGTCATCGGGTAGGGCTGTGGCTAAATATAAGATAAATACTGTTCTCCATGCTGGTGAGTTTCCCAGGCCCAGGGACCGGAATGCCACGGGTGGTGCTGAGAGCCAAGAAGAGTTCTGGACCCTGGAGCAGAGAGCTCTGGGTGGATGGTGCCCTTGGCGAGAGCCGGGATTGAGCGTGGAGGCTTCGGGGGTTCGGCTCTAGAGACAGGACTCGGATGGACTCGCACACCAGAAGGAGGTCGACTCCTCACACCCTTCCTGCGGCTCACCGGAAACCTCGCCGTGCCGACTTCGCGTCCGCGCGACTGACTTCTCATTCCTAAGGCTGCCAGCGGCGCCCCGGTGCTAGCGTGCAAGCGGAGATCGCTGCCAGGCCTTGGCCGCGTCGCCCAGCACCTTCCGCCGCCACGGCCGCACCCTCGCCCCGGCCCGTCGCACTGCAGGCGCCCCTCCGCACTCCCAAGCAGCCTTGCCCCTTCACCTCAGGGCCTTTGCTCGAGCTCTTTCCTCTGCCTGGGGGCTGGTTCTCCATCATCTGCCCGGGTTAAGATCCACTACAGTGTTTCCATTGAAACGCACGTGCTTTAGGTCCCAGGTCAGCCCCTCCCCCCATTACACATTCTCTCCTCACTGGCTCTTTCCGCCATGGTGCTTCTGGAGGCCGCATTCCACGGTCTGCTTATTAAATTCCCATCTCCCTCTCTTTGGGACAGTGGCATCATGTGGGCAAAGACCAGGTCTCTTGTTGACCATGGTATGTCTCCTCACCACCCCCCCATGCACCTGGCACCATGCCTGGTGCACAGGAGGCCTTAGGGTGTGTTTGTTGACTGACCAGATATGGGAATGGCTTCCAGGAAGAAAAAAAGGGGCAGGGTGGTGCTTTTTTGTGGGACCCTCCCTGACCATGAGCACTTGGGATGGGAAGGGGACACTTGGCTGCAGGTTGGTTGCAGATTCTCTCACTTAAAAGTTTGGGATTTGGAGATAACGCTCTCTAAGGGTGGCTTGGCTGGTGGGTGCATCGCTTGTGAGCCATGGGGCGTTTAGGTCCTGCTGTGCACACAGAGAACCAGAGAAGGAGTCGTAGAGGTAGAGGACCGCCACCGGGGTCGAAGACAGGACTCCCCAAGGCATTGGGCAGTCCTCCTTCACGGTCCCGCCAGAGCCAGGATGCCAGGCCGGCCACGTGAGATTTTATGGATGCTAATTTGCCATTCGGACCCTGGCGACTGCTCCCAGCTTCCCTCCAGGACGGTGCTGCTTCCCCCTCCACACTTACGCCTTATAAAGCACCGCTGTTACCCAACCGGGGCTCCTTATGTGGGGCGGCGCATGGCCGCTGGGAACCGAGAGTAAACAACTCAGCAGTGTTTCTTTGCCTGCTTCCAGCTTTTGTTTAGTCTCAGAAGAAATAAAACCGCGGACTTGAAGGTGCTGTGATCTTCTGCACCAGCGGCTCTTTATAAGGTGTTATGCAGAGTCTCCGTGGCTCCAGACTCTGCAGCGGGGTTGGTGTTTCTCAACAGGTGCTGGTGGGTTTAGGGTGAGAGGTGCCCACCCCACATCCCCAACCTCCTGAACAAATACAGACGCGGGAGCTGGCGCTCATTTATAAGCCAGGTAGCTGCTCATGGCCAGCTGCTTGGACCCCTTCTTCCCCCATTCCCTGTTCCCACCCAGCTCAGTGGAATAGGGTAAACATGGGAGGAGATCCAGGCCATGGAGAGGGCAGTTGTGGACCTGTGCCTCTGGGTCAGCTCAGCCAGGACCCTGTGAGAAATGGCCTTCTCTCTCCTCTGTCTCTCTCTGCATGCCACCCTTCTCACTCTCTAAAACTGCTTCCTCCACATGGGGGCCCACGAGACGGCATTGGTGCCTTCATCTCAGCCTGCCAGGGGCCATCCACGAGAGGGACCTCTGCTCCTTCTCACTGCTCTGTGCAGTCTCAGGGAAGCACTCCGATTGGGTCATGGGGTCCCCTAGGCCAGACAGCCATGGCCGTGGAGGTGGAGTTCTGGAAGAAAGGATGGATGGCCTAGAGACCCCACTGTGGGTCCCTGACATGGTCTTCCTACTACCTGCACCCTGGGGGCTCAAGCAGCTGAGCCCACAGCACCTCCAGCTGGCCACTCTGCCTCCCAAGGACCCCAGTGTCTCCTGCCCTCCACCCCCTGACAATGAGGACAGGGACTAAGAGACTAAGGGTGGTAAAGAACTTGTCTGCATGCTCACCTCTGCCTTCTTGGACCCGTTACTGCTAGCGCTCGCATCGCCCAAAGGATTAGCTAATCTTGGGTTCCCAGGATTATCTATAAAAGTGTGCAGGGCTCCATAGAGCCTCATACTGGCCTGATGATACCAAGTCTTGTCTGAGCTGTCCCTGTTGCCCACTGCGCCCCACGTGTGATCCCTCACACTGCCTCCTCACACTGCCAACCTTCATGCTTTTCTCTGCAGTTCCCAGATTTCAAAAGATCAGACCACTGAGACTTTTTCCCTGTCTCCTGCGAATTAAGTGGGCGAGTGGGTGGCAAAACCTGACAGGAGCCGAGGCGTGTCTCTTTAGGTCTTAGTGGGGCACACCATATGTTTGTTGTAGGAGTAGCAATGTCCTTGATTGCAGCTGTGCCAGAGTTAAGACCGTGCATGGTGTGTGACTCATGGTCTTTCCGGACTCCCCCAGGCTCTGAGCTCTGAGGCTCATCCAGCCCCGGAGGCTGCAGATTAGGGATTGTGGACCAGGGATGGTCCTGCATCCTTAGTGGAATGCTGGAAGCTTCATAGGGAGTGAAGATGGACCAGTTTTCTGAGACTGGTTGCAGACTGAGTCTGATGATGATGATGAGTTGAGTCTGATGCAGACTGCAGTCAGACAGGAAGCCGGACGGTGTGCCTGGAGCGAGGAAATCCCCCCACAGACATTCACTCTTAGCATGAAGTGTTGGGTCTTCTCCACCCCCCTCTGCTGCCTGGGCTTCCTCACAGCCTCTCAGACACAAAAGCTGATGGAACCTGCCTAACATCACCACGCTGGGAAGCAGCCCCGCCAGGGTTGGCTGACTCTGGAGCAGAGCACTTCTCGTTCCTGTGCGATGCCGTGCAGTGCCCCCAGGGGCTGCTGACTCCTCACCTGCTCGCTGGGCGTCCTCCCTAGCCCCTTCAAAGGTCATGGAATTGAAGCTCGCACGGGGTGCCCAGCCACTTGTACGTGTCACCTAATTCGGGTCTTCCTAGCACCCTAGCAAGTGGGTGATCTCGTTATTCCCATTTCACAGCAGGAAACCGAGGCACAGAGAGGTTAGGTAACTTGCCTGGGGTCACACAGCCAGGAGGCGGGGCAGCCTTAATGAGAGGTCTTCATTTTCGCTTCAGGGTCTGTGAGCTCATCCCGTTCACTGAGCTGCCTCAGAGTGTGGAGGGAAGCACCGGTGAAGCAAGCCCCCTGGACTGTTTCCTGCAGTGCCTCATCCTCCAAAGCCCCCGCACCATGGAACACCATGGGAAGGCGCTATCCTGTGTTACGGTGGCTCAGACGGGTTGAGGTACTAGCAAAAGGGCCAACTGATGGTGTGTGCCATCTCCCCATGCTTCTGGGCGTCCTGTAACCAAACTTAGAGGAGCTGGAAGCAAAGAAGGAAGGATGTTGAAAGCTTCCTGTGATTATGAGGACTGTCTGTCTGCTTCCTCAGCCGCGGCTCGGTGCCCAGGCTGGTCTCATGCCCGACGGAGCAAAGGAGGGATGTCTCCCGTACCACGATAAGCCACTCATGTCACATGATGAGACAAGAAGACTCTTGATGGCATAGCACACCGTTGCTCAGAAGCAGTCTTGCCCCAAACCTCAAACCTGGGCTTGATCAGGCCTCTTGATCCAACCTCTGATTCACAGGAATCCCAGAGGACAGAAGAACGGGTGAAATGACACCATGGGGGCGCAACCAGCCGAAGCCAGACCGTGGGAAGCCTGTGAGGCGAGCTGCTGGGGACTGCAGTCTTCGTCGGCTGCTCTGACTCTCCCCACCCATGTGTGTCCCCAGTGCAAGTCACCTCGCCTCCCCATGTCTCGGGTTGCACCCACTTCCAACACACATATTCACAGACACGCACATACACGTACGTGCGTGTGTGTCTGTCTGTGTGTGTGAGAGAGGGAGAGTCATCCATGTCATAAAGATGCTCGGACGTCCTGTCAGGCACTTGTGATTTGTGGCCCTTACTTGGATTCTGACATAAACTGTTAAACAGTTCCCAACGTGGCGAGAAATTAGGAAAGTGAACGCCGGCCAGCTGTATGATGAGATGGAACCGCGGCCGCATTGTAGAGGGGGACAGTCGTGCTCGAGTCTGGGTGAGCAGGCGCAGGGGAAACCGAGCAGACAGGAGCTGATCGTTTTTGGAAGCCTGGAAGCCAGATGACGGGTCCGTCGGGGTTAATTGTACTGTTCTTTCTAGTTTTGCGCGTGTTTGAGTTTTTCCATAACAGAAAGTAAAGAAAGAATATGTTTACTTGCCTGAAGCAGAACTGCTTTTGAAAACAGTGCCAGCCGTACAAAAGCCGAGTAAAACTTAAAATTTCCTCTTTCTTCCAGCTGTTCCCTGTCCTGGTAAGCCCCGGCTCTGAGTTTAGTGTAGATTCTTCTAGACTTCACAGAGCCTGCAGAAACAGCCACGTACATTTATGCTCTTTTATGCAAATGGGATTATGCTGTACGCACAGGTCCACGATCGGCTTTTCTCACTCTACAGGGTGTGGTGGCCCGTGCTTCGTCTGAGCCCGTGTCTTTTTAAGTGCCCTGTGTTGCTTGGTGCGGCGGTCCCATAGCAGATTCAGCCATCCCCGTAGGCAGACGTTTTGGTCACCACCATGAGCCCCGTGTCTCAGCGACTCTGTTTGCTCCTGTGTCCTGGCGCATCTGTGCGAGGGTTTGTGTAGGACGGATTCCTAGGACCATAGGGGTGGCACATGGGCTGCCAAAGTGTCCCCAGAAGGTGATCCTCTGCCGACAGGATGCGGTGAGCCATGTCCCTGCTTTGCCTTCAAAGCACCATGGGCTTCCCCTGATCATGGAAGCAGTACCTCGGTTTTGAAGGAATTTGGAAACACCAAGAAGTCAAAGAAGGAAGTGAGCGCCAACCAGATTTCCGTAGTCCGTCCCTCCTGCTCAGCCACATGGCTTCGTGGTGTGTGCGGCTGGATGTCCGCCCCGCCGCAGCGACCATGGCCACCTGTAGACCCTTAGACACATTTTGCTTGTTTCCTCAGGAGCTATAAGACAGCAGGAGTGATTGCGTGGAAGCTTTGGGCTAATTTTAGGATTCTCAGGCTATGCCGCCAAACAGAGAGGAGAATTTGTGTGTGTTTCGACCACCACGAGCAGTGGAATGGGCGGTCCTATCAGTACGCTTCAGCCAGGGTCAGGTGTTACCATTAGAGAACTTTCTCTCTGCTGCTCCTTTGCAGGAAAGGGTTGGACTCTGCTCTTTCACTGGTCCTCCTTGTGGGTGATCTGAGGGCTGAGAAGTAATTAGTAACGTGGTTAATGGCACAGAGCCCGACTTCAGGCTGCCGGGGCTCACATCCTGGTTTCTTCCCTGCAAACTGGGCTTGTCACTGTATCTACTATGAAATGAGGTGGTCTGCAGCAAGTGCGGGGCCCGGCTCTGGGCACAGGGCGGGTGTTGAGCTGTGGCGACCATGAGGCCGTGTATGGGAGAACATGAGACTGGAAGCCTGGGGCGTAGGATGCAGCTGAGAGGACGCCCTGAAAGGGGAGCTTAGATTAGAGGCTGGCACTCAGAGTTGCATGTGAAGTGCAAGTGGGGACGTGGGGCGACGTCCTCTGCCTCCAGGGAGCACTCCCCAAGGGCTTCCTGGCAGCGGCAGCAGTCCAGCAGAGCCTGGAAGGACCAGCACAGGGTAGCACGAGAACGGGATCAGGCAGGAGTGTGGAGGATGCTTCTCTCTCTCTCGGCTCATGATTGCTTACCCTGAGGAGTGTGGGGCCCAGACAGGGATGGCCGTGCGGCAGAATGGATTCAGCCTCGCGGGGCGATTTTGTTTTGAGGAATCAGCTAACACAGCTGGGAAGCAAAGACAGAAAAATGTGGAAGAGTACTTTCCAGCAGGGGAAAATGAGAATTTTTGGTTTTTCCGGTTGCATTAGTGCTGACAGGAATAAAGCTCTTAAGTGTTCTACGACATCTGTGTTTCTCAGGGACACTCGCGTGTGTAAGCATGAAGAGTGGGCAGTGACAGCCCTTCCACCGGCAGGAGCGGGGGCCAGCACCAACAGTGCCATCCTGAGGCGTCTCCGGCAGCTGCATGTCTCACGGAGCCCATCCTGTGGCCGTTGGCTTTCCCAGAAGGTACAGGCAGCGCTCCCAGGGGTCATGCGGGCGGTGGGCCTGCCGGCTCTCCCGTACAAGGGCCTCGAGCCCTGATGGGAAGAGCGGTAGACTGATGGGTCCTGAGCAGCGATCACGGGCCTCGCAGATGCTGGTGGAGGTCACTGAGGCGTCCAAGGCGAGGGGCTTTGGGCTCACCTCGAAGGACCCAGCTGGTCTCCGGTATTCCCTGTGCTTTTGGACAAACTCCGTAATCTCAGGGTCTGTACGCTGGGAGTAATAATGCCCACCTCCCAGTGATAGTAAACGAATAGGGGAGCGTGCTGTTGTGGGAGTCCAGGGCTGGACCCCATTCCCAAACATGGTGACGTCAGACAGCAGCCTCGTGTGGAGGCCCAGCATTCTGGGGGCCGGCTGGAGCCCAGCCGGTGGCTCTTCCAGGGTCCCACGGTCACGCGCCAGGGTGGCAGCTGGACTGTGACCGGATAACAGTGTGATTCCCCGGCGCGGCGCTCTCATTCTCCAGGGCCCCTTCCCGCAGCGGTTCTCTCCAGCCGCAGGGCTGTCCTGCAGGAGACTCAGGGCTCTGGGTGTCAGGCCTGCCTACTACCTGAGTCCAGATAACCACATGCTGTTGGCCAAGCAGGCCCTGGCGCAGTCGAGTCATGGACGTGGGCGTGAGCTTCAACTCTGGTGCATACAGGCTCTTGCAGAAGCGTTTAGGGTCATTTTGGAGACCACCTTGCATGGGGGCTATGCCCTGGGTGGGCACGCAGGTGCCGGGCTCTGACGGGTTAGACATTGAAGTCTGGCCTCACTCGTGTATCCAGAATTGCTGCCCAGAGGCCCCAGGTGCTGACCAATTGCTCCTTCTCTGTCCCTGGGGCCGCTCCCTCCCTCCCTCCTCGTGATGCAGCCGCCGAGCGCTAGCACTGGACGTCGCAAGGGGTACTGAGACTGGTGTGTCCTTGTCTGCTGGTGCCCGTGCCCTCATGGTTGCCAAGTAGTTTGATTATCGCTCTGCAGGGTAGTCTGTCTCTCCAGTAAGCATTCAGTAAACAGGAACTTCTTTCATTATTACTGATGTTTTCTGTTTGTTTTTGCTGTTATTTTAAGGGGGGCTGTATCCAGGGGTGGTGCCTTTGAGAAAAAGAGGATGTGCTGTCTCCAGAAAGTCAGCATGATTCAGCTTTCCTTTCAGAAAAAGCCCTAGTTGTCAAATAAGAAAATCAGTGCTTCCTGCTTGCTTTTCTCCCTGGTCCAGGGGACTGGGGCCTCACACTGCAGGATGGCCTCCGCACAGAAGAGACCTCTGTCCTGGCGGCAACCCCTCGGTTCCCCTCTCTGACGGCGTGTTCCTGGGCAAGCCATGCTGCTCCAGACCTGGGCCTCGTCCCAGCCCTTCCAGCCCGTTTCCTGAGCTTGCTGACAGAGCCGTCTGTGCGGCGCTGGGGCCTGCATTCCAGGCGGTCTTCACTGCGAGGCCGTTTCTCCCGACCCAACTTCAACAAACACAGAAGGACCACCACAGTCCAGCCCGGCTCGCGATGTGGGGCTGGCACCGCAGGCCTTGGCGGTGGGGAGCGGGAGTCGCTTGTGGCCAGGGCGGCAGATGTGGGCCTTCTGAGCCGCGCCGGCCCCACAAGCAGGAGGAGGCGGCTGGGGGCCGAGGGCGGAGCGGAGCCGTCTGGGGGCAGTGGCCTCTGCAGACACGGAGCGGGGTCCCTCCTCTCTGGCTGGGCTGAAGCTCGGCTGGTGGGGGCACTCGTCGGAACGTCGCCGTGCTCCCTGTGATTCCTGTGGCTGCGGCCCAAAAGCAACCTCCGGGCAGATGGGAAAATCTGCTTTTTTTGTGTGAGCGGGAAAATCTGCCTTTTTGTATGAACATGAAAAATTCTTTGAAAACAGGTCATCTCTGTGCCCTGTTTGGAAAGGTAGGAGGCCTGAGAGAGGCCAGCGGCCGGCTCCGTGAGGGCGCTAGGTCTTGCTCCGAGAGCTCGCAGGAATTGCACCGGTGGACAGACCACGTGGAGAGCAGCTAATGCCTGTCATGTCACCGAAGTAGCTCTTCGGAAGTTTTACAGAGAAAGTAACCTCACGCTTTGCGGGGGGATGCTCGTGTCTTGTTCCTTGCGAGGAGCTGACATCGTTTGCTGATGCCCGTGCCCCATCCCAGCTGCGGCAGAGCCTGTCCTCCAGCTCCGAGCTCAGGCCCACAGGCCTCCGTTCGGCCTCAGTCCTCAGGGCAGCCCCCATTTCTGGTCAGCCGACTCGCGCGGACCCCCCTGCGCTGTCCCCGGACTCCGCTGTCCCATGCTCACTGTGGCGAGTGGGGGACAGTTTAGACTTGTGGTGTTCTCTCATGACGGTGACGCGGTATGAAGGGTGTCGTGCCCATCTCACCCGTGACAAGACTGGTGGGTGGCTTTGGGTGGGGTGGGGCACGGGGTCCCCACCACCCTAGGCCAGGAGCTCGTCACGTGACAGTCTCTAGACCATATTCCAGGTGTCTTGTGATTATGCCAAAGGTAATGAACTTTCTGGTTTTAATGGTATTTTATTGACTTTAATTTGTTGTAAAACAAATTAATTGGCTTTAAGGCATTGAGTTAATTTACTGTAAACTGGCGGTACTTTACTGGCTTATGTGGCTGGTTTTAATAACGGTTTGTATGTCCCCCGTTTGCTCAGGGCCTCACGTGCACCGTGGACGGATGTTTGCTGAGATCTCCCGTCTCCCTCGTTCTCAGCTCCTTGTCACTGGCTTGCCTCCTGTTTGAGAGGAAACGGTCATAACTCCTGCGCTCAGGCAGACCACCCCGGCCGGGCTTTAGGATTGGGGCTCGTCTGTTCAGAAATGTGGCGGGAGAGGCTTAGGACGCAGCAGGAAACCACGGAGGCCTGTGTTGTACGCTGACTTTCTTATGTGGTATTCAGAGCATTGCAGAAATATTGGCATGCTGTCTTAGCAGCTCCAAGAATCAGAGTGAAATTTAGGGAAAGAAGTTTATTTGTGTAAAGCCTTTTCCTGGGGGTTCCCTAGAGGGGGGCACATCTGTAGCTCAGGGACACGCAGGAGTGAAGTTACATGCGTTGAGTTGAGGCAGATCAGATGCAAAGTGCAGCACCACGCCCGTCTCTCACGTGCGCTGCAATGGGGTGATGCCAAGGTCGTGCAGGCCGTGGCACCCTCAGTCTCACCGCTGGCACAGACAGAATGTGACCCAGGTTCAGACCCCGGGTCTGCCATTGAGCAGCAGGGCGGAACACTTACCCCCGCAAGCCTCCGTTTCCACATCTGTGCAATGGGATGATGATACGGGCTGGGGGAGCTGACAGCTGTGAAAATGTCCAGCGTGGTGTGGACCGGATCTGTACTAAAAAGGGCCAGTGGGGTCTCGTTCTAGGGGAGAACACCTAGTGGAAAAGCCTGTTTCCCTCACATAGGATGCTTTGAGCACTTTGAGTTGACAAGGCAACAAAATGCTCAGAGCCCCGAGTCCTGGGCTCTGTTTCCATGAGACACCAGGTGCCCTGAGTGGCGGGCAGCCGCTCTGTTTCTCACTATTTCTTCCAATGGGAAGTGAAGTGCTTTTTGTCCAGAGGGGGCAGCTGTCTTTGTCCTCAGACTTGCCTGCTGTCAGCATAATCAATAAAATGGACGAAATAGTTTTATTCTGATTGAATTATGGCTTGGGTAAAAAAAAACAGCTTTGTTTTTATGCACCAGGTTGGAACCTTCAGCCCTGCTTCCTCCACTGTGTGACTTCGCACAAGGCACCTCCCCTGTCTGAGCCTCAGTGTTCTTATCTGTAAAATGGGGATAAAGATAACTCCCTTGGAAGGTTCCCTGGAGGATTAGCAGGCTCATATGTCCACTGTACTTAGGGAGGTAGAGAGTCAAGGCAGACGTTAGGTCATGTTACCATCACAGCTCAGCATTTCCATGAAGGGCAAGTGGGGGAAGAAACATCTTGATGAAATTTTAACAAAACAGGTAAGGAGGGCGCCTGGGTGGCTCAGTGGATTGAGCCTCTGCCTTCGGCTCAGGTCATGACCTCAGGGTCCTGGGATCGAGCCCCACGTCGGGCTCTCTGCTCAGCGGGGAGCGTGCTCCCCCCGCCCCACCCACTCGTGATCTCTGTCAAATAAATGAATAAATAAATGAAATCTTTAAAAAAACAAACAGGTAAGGAAACTTGGAGGAGAGGCTCCCTGGGGAGCAAGCTCTTTTTTTTTTTTTTAAAGATTTTATTTATTTATTTGTTAGAGAGAGAGAGAGCGAGCACAGGCAGACAGAATGGCAGGCAGAGGCAGAGGGAGAAGCAGGCTCCCTGCTGAGCAAGGAGCCCGATGTGGGACTCAATCCCAGGATGCTGGGATCATGACCTGAGGCGAAGGCAGCTGCTTAACCAACTGAGCCACCGAGGCGTTCCGGGAGCAAGCTCTTTTAAGCATTGATACTGGGGGAGAAGCTCCCCCAAGGGGGAGAGATTTGCAGCCTCTCTAATGCTATTTGGGTACAACTGAAGATGAGAGAGAGCAGGGGGTGTTTTGAATGGACAGGTGGGAGCAGTAATAACATCTGCTGGGCAGTTTCCAGCAACGCTTTGATTCTGTTACCTCACAGGATCCCATTATTGATCAGAGAGGTGTGGCTTCAGGGACCACACTCTTCCTCTCTGCTTTGGTGCCAGCTGGTTTTGCAGGAACACTGTCCAAACTGCATATGGCCTGACTCAGCTGAGGATGGATAGTAGGGCCATTACATACAGTTGCTCAGGCTGTGCACTGCACAAGCCTAGGGGCTTCATTCACATCACATATATCATAGTTACAGATGCTGATAAAGCGACTTGTTCCAACAAAAAGAACCATTTTCTTTTTTTTTTTTTTTAAGATTTATTTATTTATTTATTTGACAGAGATAACAAGTAGGCAGAGAAGCAGGCAGAGAGAGGAGGAAGCAGGCTCCCTGCTGAGCAGAGAGCCCGATGTGGGGTCTCGATCCCAGGACCCTGGGATCATGACCTAAGCCGAAGGCAGAGGCTTTAATCCACTGAGCCACCCAGGCACCCCAAGAACCATTTTCTGATGGACTGAAGAAAGGGCATACTTTTCTAATTCACACCAATGTCCTCTGTGGAATAGTAGTGGCACAATTATTGGATGGAGTCACTGCCTGCTTCACCTGGAAAGAGAGAATCCACATTCTAATGGGGAAGCTGGGACCGGTATATTTTCTCTACATCTGGTAGCAAAGTACCTACAATCAAGTATGACCTTGTTGGCAGGCATCCACAAGAGGCAGGAAGCATGGTGGTTAAGAGCAGGGATCACAGCCAGTTGGCCTGGGTTCAAATTCCAGCTCTGCCACCTACTAGCTGTGTGTTTTCGGGCAACCTCCTTAAACTCTCTGTGCCTCAGTTTTCCTATCTATAAAATAGTGACAATGACAGCAGCTACCTCATGAGTCTGAAATGGGTTAGTGTATGTAAAGCATCTAGAATAGCACCTGGCCGGCAGTGTTAGCTTGTGTTATTAAAATGGCTGGAGGGTGGTTTTGCGAACGTGAGCTCATCCCAGTTCCCATAGAGCGACCCTCACTCACTGACAGCCGATCATTTGTAAGTTTCTGCATTTTCATGCAAGAGGTGGGTTTACAACTGGGGCAGCCATCAGGGGAAGGCCAAGACATTTAGCTTGTGCCCTTTGTTCAAAAGAGGATTGATTCAGTCCGGTTCGGTCCCTGCCACGACTGCCTAACAGTGTCGACTGCACATTTTTACTGCCTGGATTTTGCTGTAATTTTGTAGATGGAATTTCATAAAGAGTTTTATATATTCTATAGTGATCATTAAGTTTGCAGTGTTTAAAAATAGATGTGTAAAAGATACACAGTACAGGCTATAAAACACCCTCAAATGGCATTAAAATGGGAATGAATCCATTCATTTGGGTTTCAGCTGAATTTATCTTACATTTTATTTTTTTTAATATCCAAAGAGCTGTAGAAATAGGTTATTGAGTAGGAAGTTGGCCAGGCCAGCGCTTTGTACCATGTGGGCACTTGCAAGCACTGGCAAAGCCCTTGGAATTCGATCCTGATTGAAATGCAGTCATTTCTCCACCTGCAAAAACAGTTTTCTCCAGCAAACCTGGGGATGGGGAGAGGGTTTATCCACTCCTACCCTCTCCAGCAAGGATCTTTCACTTTCTATTAGGCTCAATGCCCTCACATCAATGCTTTCATGGTGGAACCCTTGGAAAATATTCAGTATGTTTGTTTGTGTTTCTAAACTTAAAAAAAAAGTTTTTGCCGTGGTGTTTCCCACCTGTCTGTGATGAAATGAGGCATGTGGAATTGAACTCAACATATTTGGGGTCTTGCAGAACCTCTGAGACCAAGTAGGTCTTAATAAACGTTGTGAAATCTATAGATGAATGTATTCTGGCTGTTGCATGTAGAAGGTAGATTTCCAGATGTCAGATTGAGCACACTTGGTGGAGGCCACAGCATGACAGGTATGAGCCAGGACCTAAAGAGGCAGGACAGAGGACATGGACATGGCCAGCTCTGGCATCAATGCCATCATTTCCCAGCTGTGGGACAATGAACCGGTCTCATAACCTCTCTGAACCTTAGCTTTCTCATCTGCAAAATGGGAATAATCTTACTGTATGCCTCTGGAGGTTTCCATAAGAGTTAACTGACTGAACACAGGTAGAATATATAAGATGCAGTGTGCATGGTCAGTACTCAGTATGCATTAGTTGTTGATAATGATGATGATATAATGGTGATGGTGGTAGTAGTGATGGTGGTGACGATGGTGATGGTGGTGGCGATGGTGGTGATGATGATGGTGGTGATGATGGTGATGATGATGGTGGTGGTGATGGTGATGACGATGATGATGGTGATGATGATGGTGGTGATGATGGTGGTGATGATGATGGTGGCGATGATAGTGGTGATGGTGGTGATGGTGATGACAGTGATGGTGACGATGATGATGGTGATGATGGTGGTGGTGATGGTGATGGCGATGATGGTGGTGATGATGGTGTTGATGATGGTGGTGATGGTGTTGATGATGATAGTGGTGACGGTGGTGATGGTGATGACGGTGATGGTGATAATTACGTGATGATGGTGATGAGGATAAGTATTCTTTGCTCTTCTGGATACTTTGACTGAATAGATGGTTGTCTTCCAGGATGATTTGAAGGAATTCAGAAACTCCTAGATATTCACTTATCACTGAAATCCCATCATTGATGAGCTATTCATTGGGACTCAGGCTTGCACCTTCCCCAGCATCCCCAAATTTAGAATTTTTCCTTTATGATTTGTGTCTTTACCTGTTGGTAAGAAATCCTTCTCAAAATTCATAAAGCTGTTTTCCTACGTTTTACCCTAAACATTTTAGTGTTTCACTTTTCATATGTAGCTATTTAACACATCTGGAGTTTACTTTTGCCTATGAGATGAAGTAGGGATTTCATCTTTGTTACTTTGTAATGTAATATAATGGATTCTTACATTGCTGAATCTCCCAGAGTGATTTTTAGGGCATTAGGTCTCTTTCTACCCTCTGGGAGATGTACTTGGCAGCAGATAAGTTAGTTGTAAGTTGATTTTAAACTAAGGGAATATTTTCATAGATATGTCATTATTCAAGTCTACCATGAGAATACCCTTCCTTCCTTCCTTCTGTCCATCCATCCATCCATCCTTCCATCCATCCATCCACTCATCCATGCAGCCGTCCATCTATGCATCCATCCTTCCAGGCTTGCATCCATCCATCCATCCATCCACTCATCTAATCATTCCAAGCTGCTTGCAACTTGTTATACTTTTTAAATCTGAAAATATGTCCTTGTTTGATTTTGGAAACATTTTAGGTGCCATTTTATGTAAAAGTACTTCTCTCTCTTTCTCTGTGTTGTTCTTTAGGAACATTATTAAATATTTGATGGAGCTGCTCATTCTATCTTCTGTGTCTCTGAGCTCCCTTTCTTGGTTTCCACTTCTTAGCATTCTTTGTGATCTTTCAGCCCTTTCTTCTAATTTGCTGGCTTTCTTCCTCACTGGGTGTAAGCTGCTGGGTCTAATCTAGGCTAGCAGAACAGGGCTGGTCTAGTGTGGGCTGATGAGATGATGCATAAATGAAAAACTTCAGTGCAAACAGGAGCTTGGAGCCAGATAGGAAAGAGAGCCGCGCCCACTTCTCGGAATCCTGGAGAGAAAAGGTTGAACAGGGTTTCCCTGTCACACGTGCTGGGAGCCTGTTCCACTGGAGCTGGCATCTGGTTGCCCTGGTATTTTGTAGGGCTGTGTGATATTTAACTCATTGTTAATATTCAGTGTTTATTGTTTTATTTCCAACTCTTTGTGATTTTCATGGGAAATTTAAAAAAATGCTGACTGAGAACATTATGTGTTTGAGGAGGGGTTTGCCCTTGGGAAGCATGTTGACAACAGCACCCGGCTTGAATTCCAAACTGTGGAGCATCCGCCTTGGAGATTCCCTGGGACCAAGGATTCCTGCTTGTCCCCATTTGTGCCCCAAGATTTAAAAAATGGGCCCCATTACAGAAAAGGCATTGGACTTCTGGACTCTGTTCCATGACTGGTTTGCGTAACTCCAGCTCTCTGAGCCTCAGTTTCCTGATCTGTAGGTGGGGGAGACCAATTGAGCTTTGACTACCTTCCAAGACTACTGAGGGTCGTGTGATATAATAGATGGGAATATGCATTGCAAACTGTGAGATGTTTCAGATGCTTGTAAGTCATGTGTCGGTGAACTTTGGGGAACCTTCTTTCCATTGAGGGCTTGTGTTGGGACTGGCTTTTAATCGCACATGGCCAGTGGAGGGGAGCCTCGAATGCTGGTAGGATTTGAAACTCCTTCAAGCGTTCTATGTACTTTGCAAGTTATAGACTGGCTTTTATTATGCAGTAGTTATGGTAAGCTTCTTTTTGGGCTCCTCACACAGGCTCAGCATTTATCACATAGGCTGAGCCTCGGGCAGTGTGCAAAGTCTCAGGGCGTCATCATGTTGGGGACTGTAGGAAAGATGCCTTACAAGTTACATCAGCTAATCCTTCGATTCTTTGGTGAATAATTATAGTGATAATAACTTCCACTTGCTAGGTTCCCAGTACTAGTCACTTTACACATGTTAGCTACAAAGTAGATACCATTATGTTTTGGAAATGTCATTGAGAAGGGACTTTTTCTTTTTTAAGATTTTATTTATTTATTTGACAGAGATCATAAGTAGGCAGAGAGGCAGGCAGAGAGAGAGAGAGAGAGAGGAGGAAGCAGGCTCCCCACTGAGCAGAGAGCCCTATGTGGGTCTCGATCCCAGGACCCTGAGATCATGACCTGAGCAGCAGCTTAACCCACTGAGCCACTCAGGCACCCGGAGAAGGGACTTTTTGTGGGTCACAAAGTTTAGAAGTGAGAGACTTGGGAGTGAGATCCATGCTCTCTGACCCTAAAGTGCACGTTCCCTTTAGGACATCCTGAAGAGTGGTTTAGAACTGGTTTTTGTTTTTAATCAATCAACTAACCAACCAACCCACTGATGAACAACCTCCCACCCAACCAATAACAACCAACTAATAATTAGTTAATCATCTAGCCATCTACCCATCCACCTAATCAGCCAGCTAACCATTATTACTGACTACTCAGCCAACCAATATCAACCAGACAATAAGTAGCTAATCAACTATCCATCCAACCAAACAAGTAATCAACCGACTAGTGAACAGCCACCCATCCAGCCAAAACAACCAACTAATAATTAGTGGCTCAACCAACCACCCAATCAGTTAATCCACAAGCAGCCTCCCGCTACCAGCAGTCTGCGTTGCTATCAGTCATCTGCAGAGAGACAGCATCTGGTTCCGTCCTCGGGGAGTTGCTGGTCTGTGGGAAGGCGAGGACCACTGTCTAGCTTATCCCTCCCCATTCTCATTCTTTGTTCAGCATCTGCCTCCCCATCGGGACTGGAACTTGTCTAGGGTGTGGATGGTGCCTTGGTCCTC
This sequence comes from Taxidea taxus jeffersonii, assembly GCA_003697995.1. Lineage (NCBI taxonomy): Eukaryota > Metazoa > Chordata > Mammalia > Carnivora > Mustelidae > Taxidea > Taxidea taxus. Next base: position 6,298 of record ML100552.1, on the reverse strand, counting down.
TCTGTCTCCCTGAGCAGGAGTGGCACATCGCTGGCTGGGATGGAGGGTGGGGGCACACAGTGAATCCTGTGTGCCCCCCCCCCCCCACAGTGTGGAACAGCTCAGAACACTGCGGAACGACTGGAGGAGACTCAGCCAGTCATGGCTCCGGGGGTCGTACCCATCTCAGAGGGTTTGTGTGAAGGGAGGGTTAGATGATCTGCTGAACCCGGGAGCTCCCTCCTGGGTGTAGCAGAGCAAATACTTGTAGGGATGCTGCGTCCTGCTGAGTGCTCCTCCTGGGACCGTGGTGGACTGGAGCACTCCATGGCGGAAAGAGCCCTGGACTGGGGTCAGGGGTCTGGGCCCAGCTGAGCCACTAACACCTTGGGTGGCCCTGAAGGGCTGGCCTCAGTCACCCTCCCTCTACCCCCGCTCCCTCATTTTATGGGCAAGGCCACTGAGGCCCTAAGACCCGAGTCCGCCCCTCTCCAAGCCCCTTCCAGCTCTGGCATTTCCAGTCTTTTCTGGCTCCTCATTAACAGAGTATTTTCCTTTTCCAGTCCACATTCCAGCTTCCTCCCGCGGGCCCCGACCCCTACAGCAGGGGAGTGGGCACCGTGTGAAACTCTCTCAAACGCACACAGGGAAACTTGCCCCATCTCCCACCCAGGGGGCCAGAGGCTAATTGGCAGGCGCGCCGCATCCTGCATCGGCCCCGCAGACGTGCGCTCTGGGCCCCGGAGCCCAGCGCTGCCGGGAAACGCGCACTCGGCTCCTCCGTATCTGTTACAGGCCCCGCGGTTCACCGTCTGCTCGGAAATTGGGTAAGTGTTTTCTTACCCAAACTTGAGTAACCGCCGTTGAAATGTATGGTTGGAAAGTCTTGGCTCTCAGAACAGACCACACAGTGACTTGCCCAGTGAAACTCAATGCCCGGGGCTTACTCGCTTTTACCTAAGACACCAGTGCAGGGAGAAATGGTTTTGGAGGGACTGGGTGCCTTGCCATCCTTCTCTGAGGGGGTTCATTAGTTGGAGGAAGGCTGAGGGTTGTTGGTGTTGCTCTGCTTCCTAGCCTGGGCCTGGCTTCTGGCACGGGGGCGGGAGAGTGGAGAACCTCAGGGGCCCCTGGGCCTTGGAGGTGGCCCGGCAGAACGTTCCAGCCCCTGTCCTGTGCCACATTCTGGCAGACTGCTCCACAGCCAGTGCAGGCCTGGCTAAACAGCCTCTCTCACCCGCACAGGCCAAGAAAAAGCTGTAAAGTCGGAAGGAACGCTGGCGTCTGCTCTGGGCCTCAGAACAGAGCCGATATTATCCCAGCCTTCCCGGTCTCCGCGGCCCTCCTTCTTGTTGACCACACGAATGGTTCCACTCAGTTTCCAGAGGCTCTCCATGGTGTTTTAAGATGTTTGCTCCTTGCATTGTCAGTCACGCTCCGACCTTGAATGTCACCTCCCTACCCACCCTCTCTGGCTGACGCCGGGGAAAGGTTAGGCGTGAATTGGATGTGTGTGTGTGTGTGTGTGTGTGTGTGTGTGTGTGTTTCTGCTGGTGCAGACTCTTGATAGGTTTCAGTGTCTGGGCACTGAAGTGCCCGACTTAACAGCCACCACACTGGCCCAAGGAGATGCCCAGGAGGACTGTGGGGCCTCTGGATTATACGTGGAATGTTGGCGCAGATGGTTCTCTCCTCGGAAAAAGGGAAACACGGTCCAGTGCCCACAGGACTGCATCCCATCTCTCCAGTGACTCTTACCTGTCATGGGGCTGTGCCTTCCTCTCTACCCTGTCCCCCTGTCCCCAGGGGCTTGGAACTCTTTCTGTCTGAAACTCCTATGTGTGGGTGACAGTGTCTGCCATTCAACCTCCGCAGAGGACGTGGGGCCCGAAGGCCATCAGGGATTTAGGGTGTTTTTCTCCTTCGCCAGAGAGTGTTGAATCTAAAGGGCTTTTGTGCCAAATCTCCAGGGAGCAGGTTAATGAAGTAGGACGGGTTAGGGTCTTGTCACTGCTGAACAAGGTTGGATTTGTTGATACAGCAGCAGCCTGGACTCGGAAGTCAAGTCCCACAACAGAGGACTGGTCTCCCTACCCCCAGGCCTGCAGAAAGAGCTGTCTGTGTGAGAACACAATCATTCTCAGTGAAACTTTGTAGATACGAGGCCCGAGTCCGATTTGTTTTTGTTGAGCCATGGAAATAAGTCTGGAGAGCTCCTCCTGAGGGACACACGGAGCCGAGACTTGCTGCAGGCTGACCGGTTGCCAGGCACAGGCTAAAGACCTCCGTGTTGATGTCTTTTTTTGGTCTTTAAGGCTTTTCTTTTCTGTTGAGGAAAGCAATGGTTCACTCTGATTTCCCACAGCATGTTCATCCAGGAGGGTCGTGGGGCGTCAGAGGCTCCCTTCCTCCTCTTGCCTCCATCATCAGCCCCACTGCTCTGACCCAGAGAACTGAGGGCTTCAGTTGTAGCTCCTGGGGTCTAGGAGATGTGCCCATGACCCCCCCACCCCCGTCTTGAGTTTGTATGACAGGGGAAGCAAAGTCAAAGTTCTCTACCGCATCTGTCCCAGGTTGAGCTTTCTGAAACTAGATGCCAACACAGAGTTGAGCAGGATTGGGCGGAAGGAGAAGCCAAACTTGGATGTGGCCTCACAAAGCATGGGCCAGTCTGCGGGCTGCTTGCAGTGGAGATGGCCCGTTGGAGTGTCTGCGCTGGCCTCAGTGCCCAGAGGAAGCTCTGTGCTGTTGGCTCGGGCCCAGAGGGGCAGATAGCCAGTGGACGCAATCCCCACTGCTGGAGCCCAGAATAGAATTTCATTCTGGGTGATCACTTCCCTGTGGTACCTAGGACGCTGGGGATTGTGTGAAGGTGCTGAAGATGGGCCTGTGCCTGGTTTCAGATGTTGGAACTGTGCCTTTCTACCTGAAATCAAGGCACAACCCAAGGTCATCTTTGTCTTGGATTGGACCTGAAGGGCTGTAGGATAGTGGGCATGTAGAGGGTAGGTCACAGAGTTCTCTAGCCATGGGACTTGGGGACTGTCACTTACCCACTCTCTCCTTGACCAAACTTTGAGCTCTTTTCCAATGAGGCTCTGTCCTTGGGCATGTCCTCAAGAGCCCAGTTTTAGCATGAACCCTGCTAAGTGAGTTAAGTCAGTATCCCCCACCCTGGGCATCTGGTCAGGGCATTTGGTCATCTCCGACAGATGACCAAATGCCTCAGCCCCCGCATCCCCAGGAGGGGATGAGGCCCGACCTCCTGGCCTGCCTTCTGTACATATCCTGTCAGGTCAATCTAGCCAGAACCACCCCCCCAACCCCTGATGTTCCCTCCTATTACTTTCCCATCCGCTGACCCACCTGCTCCTTGGCTATAAATTCTCTTCCTTGATGAATTCAGAGTGAAGCCCAGTCTCTGCACCCCAGGAACCCCATTGCAGTGAGCTCTATACCTATCATGATAGTCCTGAAAAGTCTGCCTTTAAATATTTTTTTAAAAAGCTCATTTATTTATTTATGTGTAAGAGAGAGACAGAGAGAGAGAGAAAGAGAGCAAGAGCACCAGTCAGGGGAGGGACAGCGGGAGAAACAGGCTCCCTGCCGAGCAGGAGCCTGACGAGGGACTCGACCCCAGGACCCCGGGATCATGACCTGAGCCAAAGGCAGACGCTTCACCGACTGAGCCCCCCGGCATCCTGAAAAGTCTGCCTTAACCATTTTAACAAAGGGCCTGGGTGCCTTTTCCTTGACATCTAGCCCCTCCTCCTCTTTACCATCATCACCATCATCATTGCTGCCTTCCTCACTGTCACCGGGGTCATGGGAAGATGGGTCAGGCCACTTCAGTGGGCAGAGGGTGGAGTGGCGGAGAGGAGGGTGAAGCTCCGGCTGACTGGGACAAGAGCTGTCTCACACTTGGAAGTGAGAGTTGGCCCAGACGCAAAGGCCTGGAGTGGCCAGGCAGATGGCACAAATGATCAGAATCTGAGTGCTAAGGAGACAGGGTCCCTGAGACTATGACGAACTGCCTGAAGATAATGAATTCCATAGTTTTGCTAAGTAGGACGATGGCCGGCGTGGGGGGCATATCCAGCTCCAGGGCCCCCAATTTGGCATGGAGGGTTGTTTCTCCCCGACTCCCCCAGAGTTTCCTGTTCCTGGAGAAGGAGACACGGAATGGCCATTTGTCAGGGATGGGGAGGCCACAGGCTCTTGGGGGAGGCCGAGGTTTTGGAATTAGGTACATTTGGGTTTGAGTCATAGACGTGTACCACTGAGCGTGTTGGTCAGTTTTTCCGAGCCCCATTCCCCGCCTCTGAACACGGCAGGTGTGAGTCCCTGCCTCCCTGATGAGGCTCCCCGGGGAGCCGCAGTCCCCACTGTGGTCCTGCTGGCTTCAGAGGGTAAGCTGCTAAGATCAAGCGAAGGGTCTGCAGTCCTTCCCTCCTGCTCACGCCGCACACCCCACACCCCACACAGCAACACAAGCTTACACGCTCACACATCAGTACACACACTCATCTTCACACACTCATCCCCCCACATTTACCCACTCACATGCCCTTACACATTCGAACACACATCCCAACACATACATACTCTCACGACTCGCACTCACATGCTCACACTCTCTCTCACACACCACTTTGAATCCTGCACCTCCTTTCATCTGCCTGATCCCTGAAACACCCTCTAGATCATCTTCCATATGACCTGGGAAGTCATTTCCTTCCTCCTCCAGAAGATGCCTCATGATATCAGTTGAGAAGAATGAACTCAGCCCAGTGGCCCTTGGGGGCCAAACTCTGACCCGACAGCTTGCTGGCTCTGGGCCCTTCTTAGTAAGCAGACCCACCCAGCATACCTTGCCTGCGGGCCACCCAGTCTTTCCCTCCCCTGCAGGAAGCCTGTGGGTGGGCTCCCTCCTCTTGGGCTGCCGGACTGGCAGTCCTCCCTGTCACTGTTAACCCCTTCTTGTGATGGGAGAGCCAAGGAGGGGGTGTCTTCTCTCGTCCAAGGGTGCAGAGGACCCCAGCCTCTGTGCAGTTGGTACAGCTCTGACTCGGTCTCCTGCAGGAAATGGGCAGCCTGTGAGCACAGTAAGCTCGCTTGCTGGATTGCAGGCCCTCAGGAAATACTAATGAATAGACGTTTTCCCCGACTGAGGAGGCTGCTCCACACCTGGACCTCCCAAATTCTCGGGCATACAGGGCTCATCTGCTGATTTTGCCCACGTTTGCATCCACGTCTCCTTTGTTTCTCAAAACATCACCTCCTTGTCCCTGCCAGTTCACCTTTCTCTGGTGGCACAAGACCCAAGTCCATCCTTGGACAGTGATTGATTTGGAGGTGTCCTGTGACCCAACAAGTCCAGTGAGAGCCCTTGATGAGGATCTTCCACTGGAGCACAGTAAAAGATGCCCCTTTGTCTGGGATTGCTAAACAGGAGGATTTGAACAGCTTCGTGCAAGACCCTACCCGAAATTAAGCTGGCACAATGACAGGGAGCAGAGGGAGGGAGAGAGCCCAGGACCTGGCTGAGCCTTTGGTCTGTATTAACTGCAGCAGGGAGTTTCCTGTAGTCAGGACCAACAGTTAATTCCCCTGTGGATGTGCACCAGCTTGAAGTGGGCCTTTGCAATCTGTAACCTAAAGAATCTTGATTAATAGACATTGCAGATTGAGGGATGCTTACAAGTCAGATTTAAGTATAGAACTTAATAATGATAGCAAAAAGTCACAATAGCTGGCATTCACAGAGGGTTTTATCACATGCCAGAAATTATATGAAGGGTTTTAAACATTTTTCTGGACTAAATCATAAAAACCACCTTTTGATGTATGCCCTGTTCCCCTCTCTCATATCATCATTGTCATGATCACCATCATCATCACTATTATGGGCTAAATATTTTTGTCCTGTCCCCAAGGACGGATGTATGTTGAAGACCAAACCTGCAGTGTGATGCTTTTAGGAGGTGGGAATTAATTAGGGTTGGATGAGGTTATGAGTGTGAGACTACCATAATGGGATCAGTGTCCTTAAAAGATAAAGAAACCAGAACTCACTCTTTCTGCACCAAGTGAGGACATACAAGAGGGCAGCCATCTGCAGGCCAGGAAGAGGGCCCTTACCAATAATCTGACCATGCTGGCACTCTAATCTTGGATTTCCTTGCCTCTAGAACTGTGAGGAATAAGTGATGTCTCAGCTACCCAGTCTGTGACATTTAGCCCAAACTGGCTAAGACAGTCACCATCATGATCATTATTAAAATCACCATCACCATCACCATCATCACCACCATCCCCA
>RCUC01125442.1:0-36129 GCA_003697995.1 Taxidea taxus jeffersonii | reverse complement strand
CGTCAGGGACATCCAGAAGCTAGCCAGCATGGAAGGGCTTTCCCCTCCCAGGCTCAACAGGCAGCCACAAAGCAGACACTACCCTATGGCCCAGTAGAATTCCAGCCGGCCTCTTCTCTCCACCTTGACTGAATCCTTTCTGGTGGGACTTCTGCAAAGCCTCCACCCCACACTTCCTCCCGTCAGCGTCACCTGCTCCTTAGTCCTCCAAAAAGCAGCAGAAGGCTCTCTCCAAAGTGCCAACCAGACCCTTCCCCCTGCCACTATTCAAGGGGACAGTCTATGCCCTCTGCCCTCCGGCAGGCCTGATAGGCTTCAGAGCACACCCCGGGGGGGCTGGAGCAGGGTTAAGGATTTCTGATAGAGACAGCTGCACTGGAAGTCCAAGGGGCCTTAGGAGCTGGGTCAGGAACACAGAACTTCCCCATCACATGTGGTGGGGGTGGGTGGGGTAGGACAGAGGCCAGTGACCCCCTTCCCAGCATGGGCACAGCCACACCTGCCAAGGAGGCCCTCCAGTCCCATCCACTAGGCACCTTGGGGAAATTGCCTCATTTCTCCCGGCCATGGGGCTAGGAGCCAAGACCCCCCCTTCAGGGCCCTCCTTTCTCCCATCCGGCCTCTGTAGTGTCCAGCCATGACCTCCTGTGGTCTATACTCCAATCTCTTCTGTCTGTCCATCTCTCTGTCTATCCATCCATCCACTGAAGGGCTCAAGTGGGCTTCCGGAGGGACACGGGGCACCCAGCAAGCCTCAAACTGCTGGGGAGTATGGTTAGGGGTGGACAGCACTGACCCCCAACCTCTGCTCCCTGGGCAGGACAATGGGGAGGCCTAGCCAAGCCCTGCAGGCAGATGTCTCCTGCCCTGCGGAAGACACTCTGCAGGGAACTGGGCTTCCGTTTCCCACCCCCCTCCCACACCCCACATTTTTCTCAAAGACTTACTAAAATAACATCCAAGCCCAGAGGCATGGCTCTCACCCAAATTGGTGTCAGGAGGGGAAACTGAGGCCAGGCACAGCGCTTGGCCTCAAACCCCCACCCCACTCCTCATGATCCTGATGGGCTTACCTGAGGCCTGGGATTGGCAGGGGCCCAAGAAAACTCCCTGTTCCTCAGAAGAAGCTCTGGGCTGGGACACAGCCAGATTTGTCTGCCTGGGAAAGTCTGGGCCACAGCTCTGGCTGGGCCCCCCCACTGCCAGGAGTGGCCCAGAGCCACGCCTGCAGCCCCTGCAGAGCCCCTCAGGGGGCCTCTGGACTGGGACTGGGATCTGGGGGAGGGTACCTCCAAGGAGGAGCAGAGGCAGGAAAGGGGCAGGAGAGGGCCAAGGAACTCTCTTGCTCACCTAGTCCCCGAGGGGGCAAGGGGCTTGCCGGGGGACGCCCAGCAACCCCGTGGGGCAGTTGAAGGTGCCTGAGTAGGGTGGAGAACAGGCTGTCCTCTAAAAGATCAAGCCTGGCAGGGAGGACAGCCCCAGAGTCTGACGTCATGGCAGCAGGGAGGCAGAGTGATTCGGTTTGTCCCTAAGTGACTAAAGTTCACACAGTCCTGGGAGGGCCCTGGGCAGGAGATAGGAGGTGCTATGACAGCAGGGACTCTTGAGGTCCCCATGGCAATGGCAGGAGGTGAGGAGTGTGGCCCCAGCAGGGAAGGAGAAGTACTCTGACAGAGGCAGAGGGCCCCCCGCTCTCTTGGATTTGGTTCCCCACAAAGGGCAAGTCCACTGGCAAGTGCCCTGCCAGCAAGCCCTGGGCTGGGTACCCCCCTGGCTCATTCTGTCCCTGTTTAGAGCATCTGAACTCTAAGGCCAAATATGATGGCCCTGAACCAGGACCTGAGAGCCCTTACCACACTGCTCAGGCAGATGCCAAGGGTGCCTTCCTGGAACACAGCCTGAGGCCTCGAGTCCAGACCAGTTCCACTGGCTATGCAGGAATGTTAGCGCCTCAGGCCCAAGAAACCACCTGAGCAGCCTACAAAGTCAGGGCCCACAGAGGGCCAGAGCTGGTCCAAGTCACAGCCAGCAGTACACACCTGGCCAGCGCATACCTGCCCCCAAGGTGCTCTGTGTCCCTGACCAGCCCAACAACGAGATCTTGAGCCAGGAACAGGTACTTGCCCAGCCCAGGGGACCTTGGACTCTGCTTCCCATTCCCCTTTGGCTTTCACTTGCCAAGAATAAGGATGAGCCACTCCTCGAGTCATGACTCCTTCCCTGGCCCCCCACCTGCTGCATCTAGGCTGCTTGGGAGCCCCCCAGCCTCCATCTGGAATCCCTCATCCATAACCATCCTACAAGGCTGCGCCAGCTGATAAGCAGGAAGAGAGACAGAGGCTGACTGGGTATGGCTGCCCACCCAGGGTCACAAAATCAAAACAAGTCTTGTCCTCTCACCCCCTACCCTTGAGCAGGCCTGGGATGAAATCCACCAAAAAATGCATTCCTATGGAAATCCTCCATGGCCCTGGAATGGGGGTGCCATGACTAAACTTTTTCCCTGGACATCACCTGCAGACCAGGATGACTGAGAAAATAGACAGGGCAGGATCCAGGGACCAAGGTCCATGACATCCTGGCTGGCATCTAGCCCTCAGGGCATTTGCACAGCAGGGCAGTCGGCTGGGAGGGGTCTATAGAGGAGAGACATGGGGTTCTGTCCCTTGCCTGAGCCTGCTCAGCAATTTCCGCCCACCTGGGAAGGCATAAGACATGGCAGTATCTGCTGCAGCAGGAGGATAGGAAGAATGTGTGTGGGGTGGAAGGGGGGTGGGTGCGCGCCTGTGTGGCTCCATCGGTTAAGTGTCTGCCTTCGGCTCAGGTCATGATCCCAGGGTCCTGGGATGGAGCCCCACATCCAGCTCCCTGCTCAGCAGGAAGCCTGCTTCTCCCTCTCCCAGTCCCCCTGCTTCTGTTCTCTCTCTCATTCTGTCTCTCTCTGTCAAATAATAAATAAAATATTTTAAAAAAAAGAATGTGTGAGTGGGCAGAGGGTGGCCTAAACCCCACAGGTGATCCCAACAGGAAACCCCTGACCTGGGGCAAGATGGGGGTGATGGGGGGGGTGGAGAGCTGCATAGGGGCACAGACAGAAGCCTAGCAGCAGCTGCAGGTTCCAGGGAGGGGAGTCAGGAGGAAAGGGGTCTCATTAAAGGCTGTGCCAATGAGGGCATGATGGGGGCACCCAGGTGGCTCACTCAGTTTAAGGATCTGACTTCGGCTCAAGTCATGATCTTCAGGTCCTGGGATACAGAGCCTGCTTTGGGCTCCCGTGCTCAGCAGGGAGTCTGCTTGTTCCTCTGACCCCCACCCTGCCGCTTTCTCGAGCTCTCTCAAATGAATAAATAAAATCCTAAAAAAAAAACCCCATAGCCCAAAGGCTTGATTCACAGAACAAAGAACCTTCCTCACATGTTGAGTGTGTCCCGTTCTCTTCTGGTCAGCAGCCCCCAAGCCCTATACACTGACAGGAGAGACCTGAGGGGTGTCGTCTGGGGAAACCATGTCACCCTAGAAAAGGCTGCAGGCACTGGCCTGAAAAGCCTCCTCCAGACCCCACAGTTACTGCCCGAGGCACATAAGACAGTAAGCTCCCCGTCCCCAGGAATGTACATGCCTCACCCACCAGAGATACTGACTTTATCACACACACACACACACACACACACACACACACACACACACACATGCACGCGCGCGCACGCACGCAGGAGCTGAATCTAGGCTGAGTGGAGTAGCTTCCTGGTGGAAATCTCAGAGGAAGCCTGAAGTTTCTCTGTTAATCCTCCAACCCAACTTGACGACTGTGTCCCCACAACCTCCACGAGCTCCAGGGGTGAAACTGGGGCACAACCCCAGACCCATTCACAAACAGGAAACCAAGGGTTAGGTTGAAGCAGCTGGCAAAGTCAGCTGGCCCCAGGTTGGGGGAGGCGCCTGGACTGGCAGGTGGGCCCAGAACCCACACCACAGTCACCCCCACCCCCGACCCCAGCCCTGAGAACATATAGCTCTCAGCAGCTTCCTGAGCCCAGCCCACACCCCTCGAGGGGAAGCTTACCACACTACCCAAGCCCAGGTTGGGATCTGTCTCCCTCTCAGCCCACCCTGGTGGCATAAGGTTGAGAATTAGAAAAGGCTCCCTTCTCCAGTGCATGACAGCCATCAAACCAGATACCTGTCAAAACAGCTATGCACATCTGAAATGACCAGGTGGTGGGTGCCCCCTAGAGTTGTGCAATGACTCCTTGCACAACTGAACCTGCCCCACATACCCTCACAGCCACAAACCAGAGCCTGGGGGAAGGCCAAGCGTGGCTGGAGGACACAGCTCCCATCACAGCACCCTCTCCAGATCTTCCTGGGCCTCAGTTTCTCTGTGCTGCACTCGTCCCTCTTAATTCCAAAAGTCCTCTTCTGGGGTGTCGTGGCTTCTTCAAAGGCTTCCTTAGAGAAGTCCAGCAGCTTCACGCAGCCCTCCTCCATCCACCCCACACCTGTGGCACAGTGAGCCACAAAGCCTGGACAGGCAGCCTCAAGCCCTCTTACCAGACAAAAAAGCAAAGGCCCCCTAGCCTAGAGCCAGTTAGAAAAAGACCTGTGCAACCCCTCTGCAGGATCCACTCACACCAGCCTCATCCCCTTCACCCTGAAGTTCAGCTCACCCCCATTACTCAGGTGCATAAACTGAGGCTAGAGAGGTAGAGGCCAGCACATGGCAGAGCTGGAAATGGAACTCACCCTTTCAGATGCTTCCCGGAGGCCCTAAGCCTGAGCTACCCCAACCTACAATGTCCAGTAGCTCAGAAAGGAGGAGCTGTCCTTTGGGGTCCCAGAGCCCTGAGGCACCGTCAAAGGCCCCTAGCTCACCTGGCTCCAGGGCTGGTCCTCCTGCTGCTCTCCAGCACGGAGAGCAGGAGAGCAGAGGGAGTCCCTGGTGCCCAGCTGTTACCCAGCTCCTCCCCTCCCTCTCCCTGCCGGCTTGGGTGGAGGGAGGCTTTAAAGGCACAGGAACCTTTCCAGGTGGGATCTGGGCCGGCTCCCAGTCCTGTCCCTGGGGCTGTGTGACCTGTGTCAGCTGTTGGCTTCTTTGAGTCCAGTAAGGTCCCTAACACTGAATGAGAGACCTGAGCTTGGGAGGCCACAGTGGGGATGAATGAGACCAGGTTTCAGGCAGAGGCAGGCCAGGCCAAAGGTCCCCTTGAAGGAGGTGGGCTCCCCCCAACTTACGCTGTCTGGACAGGGTTCACACATTGTTGGGGTGCGAACAGATACCCGCACCACTAGGGCTGGGAGTGTAAGCATCTGAGGTCCCAGCAGGCTGAGGAGCCTAAGATTCTCCCCCTCTCTGTAGTAGGAAATAAATGCTCCTCCAGACATGCTCTCCGGTGACTCTCAGGGCTGTAGGTGGAGTGTCTAGGGGCTGTCACTCCAAGGACCCAGGTCACTTGGACTGAAGGGAGTCACACAACCCAGGGGAGCCTTTCCTCATCCCCTAAATTTGTGGGGTAGTGAGCAGGAAGGCTGATGGAAGACTCAGGGTAAGGGTGGGAGATGGGGTTGTCTGCTCAGGCCCCTACCAGCTCTGGCCCATCAAATAAGATAGGGTGGGTGCCCCCACAGGACTGGCAGGCCCAAGACTACCTGTGTCTCTGAGACCCACTTATGGCCTGCTGCCTGCCAGATTGGCCACCACTAGCACGACCAGGGCTTAAACTCCTCCTTTCATTCATTCCCCCATATAAGCCTCGCCTGTCCAGACGCTTTTCTCAAGGAGCCCCCAGCAGGATTGGAGATTGGCTTAGCATGGTCAGCTAGAGAGGAGGAGGCCCCTGAGGCCCTGGAGGAGAGGCAGACACCATGGGGGGGGGGGGGTGCTTAGGAATCCAGCAGAGCTGGGATTGGGTTGGGTAGGACATGCCCAATGGAGGAAACCTGAAGGCTGGCACTGGAGGCAAGTCTGGGAGTACTAAGGACACAAGGGAAACTCTTGACCTCCCTGAGCCTTTCCTGAGCCCTGAGGTGTCAATGCTAATAAGGGAAGTGGCTGAGCTCAGACCCTGAAGGCCAGGCCAATGGGTCTGGACTTTGAGAGGCTCAGGAGGCTGGTGAATGTATCACCTGGGCTGGGTAACCCATTAACCCCAGCTCACTCATTAAGACCCTGGTGGATGACCAGAGGATAATGGCTGTGGGAAAAAGGGAGTGTGGAGGGCTGGGGACTGCTGAGATGGGCTCTCCATGTCCTTGCTCCTTAAAGAGTTTCTTGGGCGAGGCTGGCCTCCAGCCAGGGGTAACTGCCAAGGCAGCATGAGGGGTGCCACCCCACCATCCTGATGCCTTTTATCTCCTAATCACCCCTACTTGTGCAGGCATCAGCAACCTAGCATGCCCCATGGCCCTTGGTCAGACAGAAGGGGCTGGGGGGCTGGGCACCTGGTCCATCTCCTCTGAGAAATGAGGAACGAAGCCCTTCTGAGGCCCTTCCTGTTCTGATGGTCTTGGGTTTACCCCAGCTCTGTGTCTGGGAAAACAAGACATTGGTGGGGCAAGAAGGGTGCTCAAGGGAAACCACAGCCTGGGAGGGAAAGAAACTTACCCAAGGCTGCAAGGTGGGACAGTAAGTGACCCATGGAAAAGGGAACGCCCTATAAACCACTTCCTGAAAGTAGAACCTCACTGCAGCTTCCACCGCGCCCCACCCTGCTGTCAGGTCCTGGGAGGGGCTGGGCCTGAGCCTCAGGAAGTGCCAGGTGGGCCTCAGGCCCTGGTTGGGCCACCCCTGCTAGGTAGAGACACCACCTCCCAAAATGCAGTCAAGAGCCTCACCGTGCGTGAGTCTGAGCCAGGAGGGAGATCCGGTCCCTCCAGAACTGCTGGGACAGGATCTCAGGGCCCACTGGGAGCCAGGAAACCTGATGTTATCCCAGACCTTTAGTGTCCCTTGGTATCCGCACCAAGGAGACATTTGGTAAACTGGCCGAACAGGAGTGACTTTGATGCCCAATATCACAGCATCTTAGTCAACTTTAAGATCACCGAGTCTCAAATGTTTGGTCTCTGGTATCCTATCTCCAAAACCCCAGAAAGGTTAGCTTGCATACCTTCCCTGACGGGGACCTCAGTATCTTTAAAGACGGCAAGACTGTGATTGGTTGGCAAGTTCTTCCCAAGGTCAAGCCCCAGTTTGCCTTCTTGGAAGGCTTCTGCGGTTGTGAGAGTTGGCATGCTGTAGGTGGTCCTGACCTCACTTCCTGCCCACTGAAGCCACAAGCAGAGGACCAGGGGCCAGCCCAGACCCTGTTGCTACCCGGCCACAGCCTTTCACAGCCACGCAGACCACACTGACAGGATGGAAGGAAGACAGCTCAGTGAAGAGGCTGGTGTTGCCCAGTGGTAGCCAGGAGGCAGAGCCCCCAGAGCCTGGCTGACACCCCCTGGCCCCATTGGCATATTCACCATTTCAACATCTACCTTTGATGTAGGGATGTAGGCTGGAGCCCTGCCAATGTGTGGGCCTCCACAGATGTCAGCACTTAAAACGTGGGAATGTCTGGCGGCTTGGCCAGTCCGGCACCTGGTGGGCCAAGCCCAACTCCCAAACCCAGAGGCAGGAGAGCAGCCCAGCCAAGGGCATGCGCTCTTGGGTCCCTAGGTTCAAAGGCAACCCTGCCACCCAAGGGCCAGGGTCTCCTCTTCTTGCCCTCAGTTTTCTGTCTGTGGAGCAGAAATCATTAATTAAAACAATTGGGGGCGCCTGGGTGGTTCAGTCAGTTAAGTGTCTGCCTTTGGCTCAGGTTGTGATCCTGGGATCCCAGGATCAAGCCCCACCATAGCCCAGCTCCCTGCTCAGAGGGGCATCTGCTTCTCTCTCTCCCTCTGGTCCTCCCCCCTCAAAACCCCACTGTTCATGCTCGCTCTCTCTTTCTCTCTCTCTCCAATAAATAAATAAAATCTTTGAAAAAATAAAGTAAAATAATTGTTGGATGGATTAGCACCCCCTACCTGCATGGTTCCCACGCCCAGGCCTGGGGTCCCCTCTGTCCTTGCCTGATGAACGAATGGCTCAGGGCTCTGAGGCAAAAAGTGCCCCCTCCTCCCTGCTGCCCTGCCCTCTCTCTGCCCACGGCACCCCGTGCAGGTAGCATTTATCATATCACCTCATAATTATCTGCGGGTCTGGGAGCTCCAGTGGGTGGAGGAGCAAGGCTGAGCCTCTCCCACCCCAGCCCCCATCCCAGGGCCAGGCCTGATCTGGTCCTGGAGAAGCGTCATGGGGCGTCACTGACTCGAGCCTGGCAATCCACGCCTCTCAGGCTCCCACCCCAGACCCTCCGCCAGGAGTAAGTGGACCAGTGTTACTCCTGATGCCAAAACCACCCAACACTTTCCTTGCATGCCTTGTTGGCCCTCCACATCCCTTGCCCTCACCCCTGCCGCCTCATTCCTCGGCCTCCTGCATCGCTTCAAGCTGAACTCAGTTACTCTCTCAGTCTTGCTTGCAACATTTTGCGGGCTGCTGTTTCAGATGCCTCAGGTCAGCATGCCTGCCTAAACCTGAGCTAAGGAACAACACTCCCCATACCTCCCCCCCAGCCAGCCTAGCCTCAGGGCCCATACCCAACCTCACTGGTGTGGTCCAGGGCCTTCCATCTACCTTCCTGGCAACTCCCCACTCCTCCTCCAGGTCCACAGCCACCATTTTCCTACAGTAGCCCCTGCTGAGCCTGCATATCTGAGCACTTCCTCTCTCCCTAAAAGCCTTCAAAGGCCTCCTTTGCCCTCTAGATAAATTCCTGCTTTGCTAGGGCCCCACCCCTTCCTCTGGGAGGTTCATCCCAGGCTCTCTGCTGGGACTTCAAGCTGGCACTCTTCCTTCAGACCCCAGCCTCAATGCAACCTCCTCCGAAGTCCTCCCCTACCTCCTGGTCAGGTGTCTTCCTCAACTCCTTAAGGGCCCCCATCACTGCTCCCCACCCCTATAGGGTAGCTGTTACTTTGACTTCCTGTATCTTAGGCTCCTCAGTATCCACAGGGCCCAACGGTCGTCACTGAGTGGGCCAATGAAGGCTGTGGGGTGGCTGGGCAGACTCAGTACAAAGCCATAGAAAATCAATCTGTGAAAACACCACCGTGTGCTGGACTCTTTCTTTATCGTGGCTACTCCTACAATAAAATGTCGGACGGGCATCCTATTTTCCCTGTGTTACAGGTGAGGAAACTTAAGTTTGCAGAAGCTATCACAGTGAACGGAACAGCATCCCCCCAAATTCATTACCATCCGGGAGCTCTGAATGTGACCTTATCTAGAAATAGTCTTTGAGGTGTCGATAGCATGGGCCCTAAATAGGATAACGATTTATCCTATTTATCGTGGGAGGCCCCATGATGGGTGTAGAGATTACTAGATGGGTGTAGAGCTTACTAAAAAAAAAGGTGTGGGGGCACCTGGGTGGCTCAGTGGGTTAAGCATCTGCCTTCGGCTCAGGTCATGACCCTGGGGTCCTGGGATTGAACCCCATGTCAGGCTCCCTGCTCAGCAGGGAGCCTGCTTCTCCCTCTCCTGATATGGGAAACAAAGGCAGAAGAAAAATTATTACACTTCCTTACAACCTGTAGCCCATTGACAAGTCCTTGAAACAGGCAGAGTGACATTCCTCTAGGGACTCAACTGCCTCAATGTTAATACTTCGCTAAGGGCAAAAGGCAGTCCTAACCTCACCACCTCCAACCCCACCACCACTAGGATCCTGTAAGTCTACTTTAATGGACAAAAGTTTTTTTTGAAAATTCCTTTAGCTCTAAACCCCCCAAGATATGTTTTGGCAATCATCCCCCAAGCATATGGCCCACGGATACACATCTGAAGGGTCTAAGGATCTATTCAAACTAAGGTTAATAAATGACCTTTTCTCAACAATAGCCAGCCTCCCTCAAGGTCCTGGAAACCTTGCTTCCAAAATTCCTTAGAGACTAAGGCTCTCCCTAACCCCCTCCCAACTTGAAAGTCTATAATGGGCCACTCCTCATGACGCTGGTGCAGCTCTTTCTGCCCACGGGTCCTATCCCTGTGTTTTAATAAAACCACCTTTTTGCACCAAAGATGTCTCAAGAATTCTTTCTTGGCCATCGGCTCTGAACCCTAACATCGTCTTTCTTACATCATCTCCTTCTGACCCTCCACCCCGCTCCTTCCTGCTCATGCTCGGGTCGCCCTCTCTCTCAAATGAATAAATAAAATCTTAAAAAGGGGGGGGCATGTGAAGAGGGGCACGTGGGTGATGCAGGTGGGTAAGCATCCAACTCCTGGTTTTAGCTGGGTGGTGAGCTCCAGATTGTGGGATCAGGCCAGCTGGGCTCTGGGTTCTGGCGAGTCTGCTTGAGACTCTCTCCCTCTCCATCTATGTCTCCCTCCTCTCTCTCTCTCACTCTCTTTCAAATAAATAAATAAAATCTTTTTTTAAAAAATAGAGATTTATTTATTTATTTGAGACAGAGAGAGCACAAGCAGGGGGAGCGGGAGAGGGAGAAGCAGGCTCCCCGCTGAGCAGGGAGCCCAATGCAGGGCTCGATCCCAGGACCCTGGGATCATGACCTTAGCCAAAGGCAGCTAAGCTGAAGGAGCTTAACTGACTGAGCCACCCAGGTGACCCTAAATGAATAAATCTTAAATAAATAAATAAATAAATAAATAAATAAGGAAGTCCATTTTAGGAGAGACAGACAGGTACAGGTAAGAAAACCAGGTGACAATGGAGTCCCAGGTAGCAGTGATGGAGATGGACACCAAGGAATGCCAAGGATGCCAGCCACTGCCAGAAGCTAGGAAAAAGCAAAGGAAGAGTCTTCCCTAGAGCACTCAGGGGCACTGCAGCCCCTGTCAACCCCTTGATTTCCAACTTCTAGTCCCCAGAACTGTGAGGGAATATGTTTGTTGCTTTAGGCCACCAAGTTTGTGATCATCTGTTACAACATCCACAGAAAACTAATAACAGCCACCTAGTTTGCCTATGTTCGTATACCCTAAAAAGGATTGGTAGAGAGGATTCTAATCAGTCCTAAGCCTCTACCTATGTCCCCCTCCCTCCACCATGGGGATTCCTGGCCCCGCAGCAGGCTTACAACACATCCCTATAGAGCCAGCTCCAAGAGAAACTGTTTCCATAGAAGGTCTGACTGCTTCTTTCTTCCTAGTGAGTTCCCAAACCATCCTTCATCCTTCTCTGGCGTTGCTGCCAGAAGGCTTGTTGTCACCTGGCTACTTGCTGAGGTACCATAAACTTGCAGGTACCAGGGCTTAGACTGTCCCGCTGAGCAGATGGAGGAGAGGCCCAAAGCCTGAGGCAGGTCGGGTTCCAGTCACACCTCCTTCTCCCCTTCTGCTGTGTCATCCGGACCATGGTTCCCTGTTAATCCAGCTAGGACACCACGTGGGGTGGGCAAAGGTGTGGGAAGCCAAAGATGTGACTGGTACTGCTCCTTGTCTCCAGGCAGGCCCCACTTGGGGCCCAGAATGCTCCCAAGAAGGCCTGGGGTCCGGCTGTGTCCCTCCCACCTGAGTCTCTGGCTCCCCAACTTCACGCCTCACTGGTTGCCCCAAGGACCTTCATATCAGCCCTAGCGGCTGGGAGGGTGATCAGAACACACAGAGACCTACTGAGGAAGGCAATTCCAGGGAGAGAGGCCAGTGGTCTTTACTTAAATATACATGGAGACTAGTAAGGGAAGATGCTGCCCCCCCCCACACCTGAGGGCATAGCTCTGTCTTGGGGGGCCTCCTGCCCAATTCAGTTTTGTCCAGAAACACTCCCTAAGAGCCAACTCAACCTAGCCACCCCCACAGGAGGCAGAAGGAGGCCCATCCAGAGATCTAGGCCCAGACGCCACCTCCCTCTTTTTCTGGGAAAATGTCCTCCAGGAATCTCTCAGCCAAGAACACAGAGAGTGGAGTGGGACCTCAGAGATGGGGCTGGGAGGCAGTTCTCTGCTTTCCACGGGACTCCAACTCTGAGCACCCCCGCCTGCCACTGGCTGGGTTGCCCCCTCTGTGCCAACCAAGCTCAGCCCTCCCTCCCCACCCCCTCACACCCCCACCTTGGCTTTCTTATGTTTGAGGGGACAATGTCCAGGCCTGGCTCAGCCTCTGGAAGGATGTGGTCAGGATTTGGGAGACATCCCAGCTCTGGGTCCAGCCCTGAGGATGTAGAGGAGAGAGAGGGGTTTCTTACCAGGCTGCCAGCTCTGGACCAGGGTCTCAGAGGTCCCTGGGGCAAGGGGCTGCTGCTTAAGTCTCTGGTCCCGTCACCACCACGTCAGGTCAGCGACAGCGCCTGGGCCCTGGAGGAAGGCAGGCCAAGCAGTCATGCAGGTTTGCCAGGAAGGAAACCTGTGGTGCCAAGGTGGCCCCAGGACAATGCTGACTACAGAGGGGGATAGTGGAGGCTGCTGGGTCCAGCTGGCAGATGGCAGGGGAGAAGGGGGCCCAGGATAGAAAGGCCCCAGGAACAGTCCCAACAGGGGCGTCCAAACAAGCAACAGCAGGGGTCAGGGTTCAGTGGACGGTCAAGTGACAAGGACACTAAGCTGTTCTCTGTCTTGTACCAAGGGCTCAGCCCCAGGGAACCACAGAACCTGGCACCTTGTCCCCAGACATGCTCCTGGACAGCAATACTTAACCCAAAAGAGGAAGTGAGTTTGCCCTCACTTACCATGGGCCCTCAGATGGCCACCCCACACCACATACCCTGTTTGTGCACACCCCTCCTGGACCTGTCCTCATGGGCTGGACACACCCTCTTTGCTGTGGGATTTGGGGGTCTGGAGCCCCAAATGTCCCCTACCCAGGGAATGTGAGGGCCCAGAATTGGGGGGCCAGCAGGGGACAGTAGGCCCCCAAGAAGGCCCCTAGAGCTGGGTAGGTCCCTAGCTCAAACATGATCCCCTGGAGGAGCCAGGACCCCCGCTCCTCACACTGCCTTCCATACCCCTGTCAAGCTAGGAGACCGCAGCCTGGGGCAGGTGCAATTAACCTGCTGCCAGCCGGCCCAGAGCCAGCCCTTCCGGTTAACCATCACTCTTCATTCCCCCAAGCTCCCAGGCCTGGGTCACAGGGAGCCCGCATCACTGAGCCTGCCCAGGGCTGCCCCCAGCCAGGCAGGGAGGGGTAGTAAATATTTGTCAAGCAGGAACATCTATGCTGGTGGACAGGTCAGTTACTACAATCGCTCACTGCCGGGGAAATTCCTGAGGCAGGTGATGGCACTGCCTAAGGCTGGCAACGGAATCCCCACACAGCCCGCCCGGACTCCTAGTCCAGTGCTCTTTGCACCACCAAAACGACTGTTCCACAGCCAGCACGGAGGCCATGGCCAAGCACCACCCCGTTCGGCCCTGGCTCAGCACCTCCCCCAACCGCTCCAGGCCCTGGCGACAGAGCTCCGGCGCCCATTCCAGCGCGGGCCCTAGCGAGACCTCCCGAACCGAGTGTTTGGAAGCTCCGGGGGGGCGCCCAACAGGAACCCCCACCCCTTCCACCGCAGCGGCCGCGCCCGGGCGCGCACCGCCAGAGCTCGTGCTCCCCACTCGCTGCAGCCCCGGCCGGGGTGGGGCGGGGCCGGGGGCGGGGCGCAGACGGCTGGGACTCCCTCCAGCTCCACGCTCGCAGCTCCGCGGCCATGGGGGCGCGGCTGGGCCGGCGGACCCGACCCGAGACAGGCTCGGAAGCCGGGGGGGCGGCGGCGGGGTGCGGGCCCGCGCCCTTTGAGCGCCGGGTGCGCTGGCTCCGCGAGATCCAGTCCATGCTCCGTGAGCGGCGGCCCGAGCGCGCCCGGCAGCTGCTGCGCCTCCTGCGCCAGGCGAGAGAAGGAGCGGGCCGGCCCGGGGCTGCAGGCCGGGGAGGGGCGGGGAGCCGCGCGGGCTGCGGGCTGGAAGGGGCGGGGAGGTGCTGCGGAGCTGGCCCGGGGTGCGGGAGGCAGGGCTGGCCCCAGACTGCGTGCGCGGGCCGGGAGGGGTCCGAAGGGAAGGGTGCGACCGGCTGAAGGGTTTTGTCTGGGCGAGAGGGCAAGGCACGGAAAGCAATGGGCTGGGGTGAAGGCCGGCGCGGCTGCGGGCGTGGGCTAGGGGCTGAGTGTGGAGACGGGGATCGTGACTCCAGTCCACCTCTCCCGGGTTGGAGAGGTCAGCTGTGTGTGTTGAGGGAGCCCGAAGCCTAGAACTAAGAACCCAGATTCAGGCCTTGGCAGGAGAAGAGTAGGGCTGGGAGGAGCGGCAAGGGAGTGGAGGGAGGGGGACGACATCTTGTATTGAGGGGCAAGGGGAAGAGGACAGCTCCTGGCTCCTCAAGGGTGAAGGGAGGCACTCACTGCACAGGACCCTGGAGAGAGGACCCCGGGAAGTGACAGCCCAGCTGGTCAGCCAGTGCCACCTCACCGTGACATTATGGCAGCTACAACTCACACTACCCGTCCTCCTGATAGGCAGATCACGCCCATTGAATACATACACCGGCATCTGTACATCACAACAGCACATCTGGACTTGGGTGGGGGCCGAGGGTGCACCTCTAGTCCCACACACACCAGGAACCTGAGCCAGCCTGGGGTGTCCTAGGAGACATGGGTTCTGGTCCCAGCATCAACACTGGGCAAGCCACTTCCCTCTCTGGCCATGTCCCCATCCCCCACAGCAGCTGCTGCCCCAACATGCCCCTTCCTGGAATCTGAAATCAGCCATGTAGGTGTTTGGCCTGCAGATAGATGATTAGAGAAGGGAAACTGAGGCTTGGAGAACAGTGGTGAGCCTATGGCCACCAAGAAAATTAGGGGGCAGCTGAGGCAGTCTCTAGTGTCCCAGCCCCACTCCCTGCTGCACTGGGTTTCATTTATCTAGGCTCATGGGGCTGGAAAGGTGGGGCTGGCCCTTTAAGAGGAGCTGTCCAGACCAGCAGAAGGCTGGCTGTGCAACTGGGGCCCTGTATGGGTCAGCTTGGGCTCACTAGCTAGCCCTCTCTTCTAGATCCTCCCTAGCTGGCATTTGTAACTTGAATGGTGTTTAAAATGCAAACAGCAAAGCAGCACCCAACCAGCTAGACCATCCAGAAGTACAGATCTTTGTTTGGGATTGTATCTGGAGCCCAAAGCGCCAGCAGGACATTTTTTTTAAAGCTGGGAAACCAGCTGTATTGCCCCCTCACATCTCAGAGGTCAGGATTCCCACCCAAAGAGGGGGCTGTCCCGCCCCACAAGCCATGGGGACTCTGTAGTTATGGTCCTTGGGCCTTCCCACCTGGCCTATCTTCCTGTGCACAGGGGGCTTATGCACAGAGGGTCTCACTCTCTGGCTTGGGGAGGACCCAGGGATCTGGAGGCCCCTTCTGGCTGTGCATGTCCCATCAGCTTGTCAGAATATACTCTAAAAGAGTGTTCAGTGCCAGACCAGGCCTATGGGAGTAACAGGAGGAGAAGCCCAAGGACTGAAGGCAGGGAGGCCAGGTCAGGCCAGAGGCCCAGTGGTGAGGGAGACATGGAGGCCAGAGAAAGAGACTTGGGAGCTGGGGAGGGTGGGAAGGCCAGGCTGCTCCTGAGTCTCTAGTGTTATAAGAGAGTTATAAGCATTTGGTCTCTACCAAAAGGGTTAAGGGTCAAGCTTAGGTGTGTGTTTCCTGGAGCTGGCTCTGGCAGCCCAAGGGTTGGGACTAGGTGGCTATTGGGAGGCGACAGGCCCAGGAGGAGGCTGTTAGGGAGAAAGTCCTGAAACTCCTTGAGCAGTGGGGAGAGAGAGCTGGGCAGAGAAGGGTGAGGGAAGAGTGCAGGGTGGTTCTGGGCTCCTGCCTGAGTGCGGGGATGATGGGGATGGTGATGCCCTTTACTGAGCTGGGGCACAGGAGGCAAGGCCATCTTCAAGGCAGGAGGTGAACACGCCCAGTCTAAGCTGCCTTTCGGATGTCTGAACCGAGAGAGAGGTCCATCCCCCACAAAGGGGCCTGCACCTGTCAGCAAACAGATGGCAGTCAGAACTCCGGAGAGCTTGGGAATAGGTGGAAGAGAGGCAAAGGGTTCGGAAGGAATGCTGGAACACAGTTGCACTGGGGGTTTATCAGAGAAGCCCCCAAAGAACCTCCAGATAAGCCCAACCCCAGAGGTGGCAGGTTTCACAGTACCATGTTTCCCCTCCAGGGAACCAGTCTAAGGGTTTTAGAGCTTCCTTAGCACCTCCCCGAAGGGCCCAATGCACTGACACTTTCCTCATCCAAAGGGTCCGCACTGCCTCTGGACAGATGGCCCACTGCCGCCTGGGAAGAGACTCCAGCAAGCATCAAGGAGGGAGCCCAAGAGAGGGGAACAGATGTGAGGGGCTGGCTTGGATGGGGGCCAGGAGAAAGGAGAGCCTGACTCCGCTCACTCAACTCTCCTCACCACTCACAGGACTTGGGCCTCGAGGGGACCCTCCTCACTGACATCCTCTACAGGAATGTGGCCTTCCTCAATCTGGTGGACCCCATCTCCCATGACCTGCTTGTGAACCTGGCCCGGGACCTACAGTGCCCCAAAACGGTGAGGCCTGTAGACACGGACCTCAGGCTGGGCAGCACAGCTGACAGGGACCAGGAGCACCCAGGGCTGGGGCTAGGAGCCTCGTCCTCATCTGGCTTGCTTCAAGGCCTTCAGCAGGTTAATGTCCCTCACTGGGACCTAAGGCCAGCTTCAGTGTACTATGAACACATGTGAGCTGTGCTTTCCTACTCTCCAAAAGTCGTGTGTTGGGTAGACATGCTTCCTGGGCTCCAGAACCTGGAATCCAGACAGAACACCCCACAGGGACACTGGGACTTAGAATGTTCTGACAAATCTGCCAATGGAACCAAACTCCCAGCCTCTGAGCTCCTGGGGCCAGAAGAGAGCCACCTTAGGCTGGAACCCCTGTCCACATGTCCCCATCATGTATGGATACACATGGGGCCTCCATCCCCCTTCTCCCAAGCCACCACATCCGCTCCAAACCTCACTCTGGGGGCACTTGGCAACATCTTTCCCATGAGAGGTGCTGTGCTCCTGACACAGCCACCAGCCCCCACCCCTCAGTCACAGTGAATCTCTGTGTGAAACGAGGTTGCCCGCTATGCGCACAGCCAGCTCTGGACTCCTGCGTCTACGCAGCAGTCCCCAGGGGTTCTGAAGCTAGCCAAGAGCCGCACGGCGACAGGCAGGGCTTGCTGCCACTGTGTGTGTGCACTACGGACAAAGGAACAGGATAAAGAATGCACTGGATAGTGGAGTGTGCTCAGTGCCAGCTTCATGGAAAGAAGAGCATCCCTGTTTGTCCACCCAAGCTAGGTCTCTAATGAGGGCCCACTGTGGCCCAGCAGAGAGCCAAGTGGTGGTACCATAACACATGAACCCTCCCAGCCCTGGCAGCCCAGACCCAGGCCCCACAGGCACAGTCTCGCTTGGAGAGTGAGAGGAAGAAGAGCATGCTGACCTGGCTTGTTCCCATTCCCTGAGGGTGGCTTCAGTGGAACAGGGCTCCCTGGAGGGGCCTGGTCCTGCCTCCCCTGGTGGCGAGTCCCCCGGGGAGCGCTGAGGGTGGGCAGGGAGCCGGCTGATAGCCCGAGACACTGGCCTTGGGCCTGAGGACAGGGAACAAGGGCCCATTGTCTGGGCTTCCTCCCGCCGGGCACTGCGGGCCTCAGACCAGCCTGTCCAGTTACCAGCGGGCAGCCTCCCCTGGCTCTGGGCCAGGCTACAGGCACGGTGGGGGGTGGGTGGGGGAGGCTAGTGGGCAGCTCAGCGATCCATGATGAGTCATGTGCTGGGGCACATACTTGGATCCCCAAGGCCCATGACGGGGGATGGATGGGGCTCAGCCTCACCCTGACAACACTGCCTCCCGACAGGACTATGAGCTCTGGAAGTCCTCAGATAAGATCTGCCGCCAGCTCATCTACCACCTCACCCCTCACTCCAAGCGGCAGCGAGGGTCCAGCCTGCCCCGGAGGAAGACTCAGAGCTGGTAAGGGGAGCCTAGCTACAGCCCTACCTTGTGGCCCCTTAGGGTCTCTTTCTAGGCCAACATGGAGAGGCAGCTCAGCAGGCAGCTGGGCCCTGAGCCCATCCCCAGTGAGCCCCTCACCCTTGTCTGCATCGCAGCTCTGGAATGTTCCCCAAGCCAAGCTGCAATCCTCTGTGTGACCTGCCTCCTGCTGTTCACTTGCCCCTCAATCTCTGGCCTGTCACAGGGCCTGGCCCCAACCCCAGGGCCAAGGTGACCTCAGCAGACATCCACTGGATCCTCCCAACAGGCTGTGAGGGGGACAGATTCTGGCTCATGATGTCAATTTCGCAGGAAAGGAAAATGAGGTTGGGAGAGGCAAGGTGGCTTGCCCAGGCCACACCCGACCCTGATTTTCCTACAGCTCTTTGAAAAGCCTTTGCTAGGCTGCCTGAAGTGAAGACCTCCAGAGCCATCCTGAGAGTTTGCTCTGCTGTGGGTCCCCCTCCCAGTCACTCCATCACAGCTCCATGGCCAGAAGCAACCTAAGGACTGGCTGCAGACACCCAGGTCCAGGGACCCAGAACTGCAGCCCCAGTGCTCTCCCCTGCTAGCTTCCTCATCCTTCGAGCCTGATGGCTCATGACGAGCCCAGAGCCTATGGGGTTGTTCCCTGCCATGCTGAGTGAGGGCCCTGGAGTTGGTCGCGCTGCCTCCCTGCATAGTAGGCCATGTTCAAAGGACAAGAGAGACCCAGAGGGGGTTCCAGGGGTGGCAGGGGACCCTTCTCGGTCTCTAAACTTCCTTTCCAGCTTAGAACACAGGGGACCTTCACCTACCAACACCTCCCCTCTTGCTACTCTGGACCTGTCCTCCTCTAGTCCCCAAAGCTGGGGGAACTAGCCTGATAGCCTGTCACCCTCAAAGGGACATCTATCTTTACCCACAAAGGGTCAACCCTAGAGGAGGCGTGGGAAAAAAGGTGCGAGCTCCGGAGTCAGAGCCCTTCAATTTGAAGAATTAGCTTCCCTCTTAGTGGTATGTAACCATGGAGGAGTCCCGTCACCTCTCTGAGCATCATTCGCCCCTCTGCAGAATGGGATCATCGTTCTTACTCTAGATGTAACAGGTGTGGTGACCCAGGCACACAGTAAGTTTTTGTAATAATAACAGATTAGGGAATCTTAACACATGGACGTTTATTCCTCACAACAGCCAGGTCCCTTTTTCACCAAAGGAAAAACTGGGGCTCAGAGAGGTTTCAAGAATTGCCCATGGCCACCCATGTAGGAAGTAGCGGTTTGATCCTAGTTCGGCCTGACTAGAGGGCCCAGTCCCCCTACCACCTGCTGGGCTGCCCCGACAGGTCGGTCTCTGCAGCCAGTGGGAACTTGCCTGGGCCATGGACCCTTGCTCAATCCATCCTTGCCTGCCACCTTCCCACAGCCTCAAGAGCAGTCTCCAGATAACTCAGCTGGTGGGGGAGACCGTCAACCTCTCGGGGATCCCACTATCTGCACGGGACGTGCAACACATAACCCGCTACCTGCGAAGCCAGGGAGCCGGGCTTACGGTGCTGGACCTGAGCTTCACGGGGCTGAGCGACGAGCTCTTGCGCCTGCTGCTGCCCAGCCTCTGGTCACTGCCCCACCTCACCCAGCTCCTGCTCAACGGCA
This sequence comes from Taxidea taxus jeffersonii, assembly GCA_003697995.1. NCBI lineage: Eukaryota > Metazoa > Chordata > Mammalia > Carnivora > Mustelidae > Taxidea > Taxidea taxus. The sequence goes on along the minus strand of RCUC01125442.1, from coordinate 16,465 downwards.
ACAGGCTGACAAGGGCCACTGCGCACGAGCTCACCAAGGCCATCAAGGACTCCGCCAAGTTCCCTGCGCTGGCCTGGGTGGACCTGGGCAACAACGTGGATGTGGCCTCCTTGCCCCAGCCCCTGCTGGTCGGCCTGCGCCGGCGGCTCAGCCAGCGCACCTCACTCCCCACCATCTATGAGGGCCTGGACCTTGAGCCCGAGGGTGGCGTGGCTGGGGCCAGCTCTGTTGTCTCCACCTGGGGCTCTGCAGCTGCTGGGCCAGGGTCTGAGCCCCAGGCCTGCTGCACGAGGTGACCCACCACCCACCCTGGCTCCCACCAGACCCACTAGGCACAGGGGATGGGGGGTGACAGGGATCCAGCGTACATGCTCAGCCTGGGATTAAGGGTTTGGAAGGAGAATGGATTCAGCAGAGACCAGATGGGCAGCCCAGGATGGAGTGTCAGGCTTCCCTCAGCAGGGAGCGCCCGGCACCTGCTGGGCCCATCCTGCAGTAAACGGTGATGCCCCCTCTGCCTCAGCCTTTCTGCTCTATGGACCACAGGGCCACTTACTGCCAGCCCTGCTTTTGGAGTAGGGAGAAGGGGTGGCCAAAGAGTCACCTGAAAGAAAGGGACCCAGCTCACACTGACTTCCTCCAGGTGCTCCCTAGGCAGACACCCAGGTGTGGGGTCGGGTCCATCTGTGGGCTGGGGAGTTAGAGGAGGCCGCCAGCGACCTGACCATCACATCTGTGTGGGGTGTGGAGAGGGGCAAGTGGGGAGGCCACAGAGGGGCAAAGCTCAGAATAGAGCCCCACAGTAATCTTGTGCCTGAGCCCAGGACCCCCCGGGCTGGGGACAAGACTGCACTGATAGGAGGCAAGATTCATCTCCCGCAGGTTGAGTGCTGCCCACCACCCCTAGTACCACCCCCAAGGCTCCTTGTACCTAGTGGGTTACTCCGTGGGGTTAGAAGATAGCTGAGACCAGAGACAAAGAGTTTGCCTCCAGAGCCTGAAGGCCCATGTGCATTGTCCTTCCCTCTGGTGGACCCCAAGAAAGCGTGCAGGAGGTAGAGGTGGGCCCAACCAGGAGCAAGGGGTTGGGGGTGGAGTGTTCCTAGGGCTGCCCCAGGGGTAGCTGTTCCCAGCAGGGGCTATTTTCCCTCTCCCCAAAGACCATCAGAGCAGGCTCCAGATCAGAGCCTAAAGCCATGGTTGCCCCACCCCACCCCACCCCCAGCCTTTTGTGGAGGGCTGGAGTATGGCCCCAGCTAGGAGTTGGGCAGGGCAAAGACAAGGAAGAAATTTAAAGAGGTCCTGGGGGAAACTGAGTCCCAGAGTGGGGAAGCCAGCAGCCCAATTCTCCCATGCAGAGCCAGGTCAGATCTGGAGCAGTGGGGATCCTCACGGATGAGGAGAGACCTGATGGGGGAGAGAAGGCCCCGGGGCTAAAGAGAAGGTGGGGCTCCTCCCTGGGCCTGCATACCCAGGCCCACCAACTGACCTTCCTCCACAGTTGCGCCCATGGGGGGATCATGAGTCAGCACGGATTCCAGGCCAGCCCGATATACAACAGCCTCTTGGACCAGAAATGAGATGGCCAAGAAGGGTGAGGACAGCATGGTACTGGGTCCTAAGACCAGGCAAGACGTGGGGAAGAAGAAAGCACCCTCTCTGTTGCTACCCACCCACCCTGAGGACAGGCCCCTGCCAGCCTGGCTGCTTTTGAAGGAACCTCTATCTGGAGGTGGTGGGAAGGGTGTGAAAACACCAGGTTCAGCCCAGCTCTGCTTCTGACTTGCTGTTGGGACCTGGCCAGGGCCTCCTCTCTCCTGGCCTTGGGGCTCTGCTTTTCCCCCTCTGTGTTAAAGAGGGCTGGCTCTCCATAGTCCCTTCCAGCTCTCAGCCCTCCAATCCTGGGGTCCTGGTCCTCTCAGTCCTCCTTGTTTTAAAGACATGGGCCTGCCCATTGGCTTGGGAGCCACAGAAGTGTCTTTGGTGCCCTCGATCCAGAACAAGGGGCTCAGGCTCCCTAGAGCAAAGCAAAGAGGGGTGGGAAATGAAAGGGGCCAGAGGAGAGGAGAAAGATGGAGAAGCCAGCTTTATACTGGGCAGGCTGATAAGTCTGTCACAGGCAAGCGGCCGTGTTCTGTGATTCCTTGCTGGAGAGACGCCAAGCTCGCTATTCCCCCCGCCGCCATCCTGCTCCCCTTGCTCTCTGCCCACCATTGGCCCTAGTCCAGCCCACAAACCTGCAACGTCGCTGCTGGGAGAGACTCCTACCAGAATGGTGTAACGACCTGAGCAGGGTGTCACCAGGCGAGCTCTGGGAGAATTCAGGCGGCGGCAGCTGGTCTCAATCTCCCCGCCTCTCAGACAGAGGCACGCGATGCAATAGCTGAGCTCGAGCATAAACCAGCTCAAGAGAAGAGGGTTGGCCTTGTTGCCAGGCAGGTGTCCACAGCCCCTTCACGGGCCCTGCCGTCAGGGCCTCACAGCTACACTACAGGCAGGAACACTCCAGGAGGAGGGGGCTTGTGCCATGAAGGTTGGTGGGCAGAGAGCCCCTGCCAGGTGGGCTCCAGCCTGAGTTCCAAACCCAACAGGCAGCAGATGGGCCTGGCCCAGGCCCAGTCTTAGAGGCAGTTAGGCTCCGCTGGTCGCAGCCCTGTCACCCACTGGTGGTGTCTTCTTGGGACCTGTTCTTTCATCTTGGGAACTAGGTGAACCAAGCCTCCCCTTATCCTGCTGGAAAGAGCATGACAAGGTCTGGAAAGTGCCTGCTGCGTGGGGGAAGGGAGGCACAGGGCAGGCCCTCTACAGTGTCACTGGGGCCTCCACCCCGGACTCCCTGGCTGGAATGGCAGGGGCCCAGACCCTCAGGACTAGGCAGAGCTGAAGCCCTTTATTTAGAGAGAGCACTCCTGTAGCCTTTCTGTGGGCCAGGTACTGTTCTAATGGCTTCACATTCCTTGAATTCTCTTCACACTAACAGGTAAGTAGCGGACACAGGGAGAAGTTAAGTGATCTGTCCAAGGTAAAGAGCTAGAAACTGGAGGAGCGGGGATGTGAGCCAGGAGGCCCGCCTTGTGTGTGATACTAACGCCTGCCTGATGCTGCCTGTCCCACAGCTATCCGAAGGGCTGAGGATTTGACACAGGAGACCATCACCGGGGTTTGATGGCAGGTGTCCTGTAGTGGGAGAGACCCTCAGCTGCACTCCCCCTAGCACAAGACCAATCAGGAGCTCCCTGAGCCTAGTCCTTTGTGTGCAAAATGGGTGGAGAGGGGAGCAGTGAGGACCCAGGCTTTGCTCTCCTCCAGGATTAAAAGGGACAGATGGGGAGTGGGTTCCGAAGTACTCAACAGGCTCAATGAAGCCCAGCCCTGTACTCGGGGGCGGGGGTAGAGGGTGGCATGCAGGATCAACTCCCACTTCTGACAGTCTGCCTGGGACAACTGTAGGTGTCTTCCCCTCTCTGGGCATCAGCCTCCTCAAGTCTAAACCTGCCTTGCCGGGATGTTCAGAGCATCAAAGGGAGACATGTAGGAAAGACACCTGTGCTCCACAGGACCTCTGTGACCAACACTTGGGAACTTCTTTTCTGTCCCGGAAGGGAGAATATTTGAGCCTGGATAAGGTGCGTCTGATATGAGTTTACAGCAAATGTCAGCCTCTGCTGAGTCTTCTTCTTAAAAATCCAAAATTTCCGGCAGCTGAACCCAGTGGTTGATATCAGCCTAGCACAGAGGTTTTTCTCTGGGTTCTGGAAGGAGAGGAAGACACACTTCCTCCTCTCTCTTAGAGATAGTTGCCAATCATCAGTGAAAACCAGTATTTCCTTTCCCAACTGTATACTTCAATTTAAATTTCTTAAAATTGTATTTTTAATTTTTTAAAGAGACTTTATGTATTTATTTGTCAGAGAGCAAGCACACAAGCAGAGGGAGCGGCCGGTGGAGAGAGAAGCAGGTTCCTTGCTGAGCAGGGAGCCTGATGGGGGACTCGATCCTAGGACCCCAGGATCATGACCTGAGCTGAAGGCAGCTGCTTAACCCACTGAGCTACCCAGGCAGTCTCTATTTTTAATTTTTTAGAAAGATTTATTTATTGAGAGAGAGAGAGACACTGCGCACGCACGTGAGTGTGGGAGGGGCAGAAGGAGAGAGAGAGAGAATCTCAAGCCAACTTGGAGCTGAGCACGGAACCCGACTCTGGGCTCAGTATCAGGACCCTGAAATCATGACCAGACCCAAAATCAAGAGTCGGGCGCTTAACCGACCAAGTCACCCAGGTGCCCCCAAAATTGTATTGTATTTTAAAATAACCCTTCATTGTAGTACAACTGAAATCTAATAAAGTGGACATAATAAGTGTTATAATATTTGGGGGGGATTTATTATTTTAAAATTTTTAAAGAGAGAGAACATGTGCACGTGCGTGTGTGCTTGCTTGCGTGGCATGTGGAAGGGGGGCAGAGGGAGAAACTCTCCAAGCAGACACCCCGCTGGGTGCAGAGCCCAAAAGGGGCTCAATCTCCATCTCACAACCCATGAGATCATGACCTGAGCGGAAACCAAGAGTCAAGACACTTAACCAACTGAACCAGCCCAAGTGTTACAGTTAAAAGTGTACAGTATGGTACACTTTGACTTCCATGAAACCACACTGCAATCAAGACAGTGAAGATGTCTGTCATTTCCAAAAGTTTCCTCGTGCCCCTTGACAATGCATCCTTCCTACCCCTCCCTGCCCATTCCCTTCCCAGCAGGAGGGACTTTGACCTGCTTGCCCTCCTGTTAGATTAGTTTGCATTTTCTAGAGGATTTTTTTTTTTTTTGCTGTTGTTGTTGTTGTTTTGGTTTATTTATACTTTTAGTAATCTCTACGCTTAATGTGGGGCTTGAGCTCACGATCCCCGAGATCAGGAGTCACAGTCTTTCAACTGAGCCGGCTAGACACCTCTATAGTTTTAGATATATGGAAGTTTAGAAATGTGGACGAATATGGGGTGTACTCTTTTATCTTTCATTCAGCATAATTATTTTAAGACTTGCATGATGTTATATATGCCAGTAGTTCCTCTTAATTGTTGAGTCGTATTTTATTGGATGGACGTACCACCATTGGGTTGTTCCCAGTGTCTAGCGGTTACAAATAAAGCTGCTATGAATATTCATGTACAAGGCTTTGCATGAACATATATTTCCTTTTCTCCTGGGTAGTAGTATCTCACTATGGTTTTCTTTTCCTTTCTTTCCTTTTTCTTTTTTCTTTTTTTAAGATTTTTTATTATTTTTTTATTTATTTGACAGACATAGATCACAAGAGGCAGAGAGGCAGGCAGAGAGGAGGAAGCAGGCCCCCTGCTGAGCAGAGAGCCGGATGCAGGGCTCGATCCCAGAACCCTGGGATCATGACCTGAGCTGAAGGCAGAGGCTTTAACCCACTAAGCCACCCAGGCACCACTTCTTTCTTTTTTTAAGATTTTGTTTATTTATTTGACAGACAGAGATCACAAGTAGGCAGAGAGAGGCAGGCAGGGCAAGGGGGTGGTGGTGTCTGGGAGAGCAGGCTCCCCACTGAGCAGGGAGCCCCATGCAGGACTCCATCCTAGGACCCTGAGATCATTACCTGAGCCAAAGGCAGAGGCTTAATGCACTAAGCCACCCAGGCGCCCCTCACTATGGTTTTCTTTTCCTATAATATCTTTGCCTACCTGGTTTTGCTTATCAGGGTAATGTTGGTCTTGTAGAATGAGTTGAGAAGTTATTCCCTTCAATTTTTTACAAGAGTTTATGGAGAATTGGTATTATTTCTTCCTTAAATATTTGGTAAAATTTCTCAGTGAAGCCACATGGGTCTGGAGTTCTCTTTGTAGATGGTTTTCAACTACAATTCCAGTTTCCTTAATAGATATTAGACTATTCAGGTTAGCCACTTCTTGAGTAAGTATTAGTACTTTGGATCTTTTAAGGAATTTGTCCATTTCATCTGAGTTATTGAATTTGTTGGCATAAAATTTTTCATGATATTCCCTTTCTTTATCTGTAAAATCTGTAGTAGTCATCTCTCTCATTCCCAAGACTGGTAATTGTGTCTTTTTCTTTTTTTTAATTTCCTCATCAGTCTGACTAGAGGTTTATCAATTTTATGATCTTGATTTTCTCTATGGTTGTCTGTTTTCTATTTTATTGATATCCACTTTGATCTTTACTTCTTTTCTTCTGCTTACTTTAGGTTTCATTGGCCCTTCTTTTTTTTTTAATTTATTTTTTATTTTTTGTAAGTAATCTCTACAACCAACGTGGGGCTCAAACTCACAACCCCAAGATCAAGGGGCACATGCTCCATTGACTGAGCCAGCCAAGTGCCCCTTTTTCTAGATTCTTTTTTTTTTTTTAAGATTTATTTATTTATTTATTCGGCAGACATCACAAGTAGGCAAAGAGGCAGGCAGAGAGAGAAGAGGGCAGAGAGAGAGGAGGAAGCAGGCTCCCTGCTGAGCAGAGGGCCCAATGCGGGGCTCCATCCAAGGACCCTGGGATCATGACCTGAACCAAAGGCAGAAGCTTTAACCCACTGAACCACCCAGGGGTCCCTAGATTCTTTTTTTTTTTTTTTTTTAAGATTCTATTTATTTACTTGACAGAGAGAGAGATCACAAGTAGAGAGGCAGGCAGAGAGAAAGAGGGAAGCAGGTTCCCCGCCAATCAGAGAGCCCAATTTGAGGCTCAATCCCAGGACCTCGGGACCACGACCCGAGCCGAAGGCAGAGGCCCAACCCACTGAGCCACCCAGGCGCCCCTCTTTCTATATTCTTTTTTTTTTTTAAATATATTATTTATTTATTTGACAGAGATCACAAGTAGGCAAAGAGGCAGGCAGGGAGAGAGAGAGGAGGAAGCAGGCTCCCCGCTGAGCAGAGAGCCCAATGTGGGGCTCGATCCCAGGACACTGAGATCATGACCTGAGCTGAAGGCAGAGGCTTTAACCCACTGAGCCACCCAGGCGCCCCCTCTTTCTATATTCTTAAATGAATTTTCTTGTCTGGTATTAATATAGCTGAGATCATTGATCCGTGACCTTTCTTTCTCTTTTTAAGATTTTATTTATTTAGGGACGCCTGGGTGGCTCAGTTGGTTGAGTGGCTGCCTTCGGCTCGGGTCATGATCCCAGCGTCCTGGGATCAAGTCCCACATCTGGCTCCTTGCTCGGCGGGGAGCCTGCTTCTCCCTCTGCCTCTGCCTGCCTCTCTGTCTGCCTGTGCTTGTTCTTGCTCTCTCTCTCTCTGACAAATAAATAAATAAAATCTTTTAAACATTTTTATTTATTTATGTGACAGTGAGACAGAGAGAGCACAAGTAGGTAGAGCATCTGGCAGAGAGAGAAGGAGAAGTGGGCTCTCCGCTGAGCACGGAGCCTGATGCAGGACTCAATTCAGGACCCTGGGATCATGACCTGAGCCGAAGGCAGACACTTAACCAACTGAGCCACCCAGGTGCCTAGAGACGTTTCTTTTTTTTCTAATATAGATATACACTGCCATAAATGTCCTGCTCCCCCATTCCACCAAGCTGTGTTTTAGTGACATCCCACAAATTCCGATATGTTTTGTTTTCATTTAAAAGGCAGTTCAGGGGCACCTGGGTGGCTCAGTGGGTTAAAGCCTCTGCCTTCGGCTCAGGTCATGATCTTAGGGTCCTGGGATCGAGCCCGGCGTCGGGCTCTCTGCTCAGCGGGGAGCCTGCGTCCCCCTCTCTCTCTCTGCCTGCCTCTCTGCCTATTTGTGATCTCTGTCTGATAAATAAATAAAATCTTTAAAATTTTTTTTTAAAAAGGCAGTTCAGGGGTGCCTGGGTGGCTCAGCTAGTTAAGCTTCAGCTCAGGTCATGATCCTGGGGCCCTGCCATCAGGCTTCCTGCTCAGTGGGGAGTCTGCTTCTCCCTCTCCCTCTGCCCCTCCCCTGCTTATGTTTGAGCACGTGCCCCTGTTCTGTGCTCTCTCTCAAATAAATAAATAAAATCTTTTTAAAAAATGAGTAAAATAAAAGTCAGTCCAGAACACGAATTTCTCTTTTGGTTCCTTCTTTGATCCACCAGTTACTTAGAAGTGTGTTATTTTGTTTCCAAATGTTTAGAGATTTTCCAAGGATCTTTCTGCTAATGATTTCTAATTTAATTTCCTTGTGGTCAGACAACATAGTTAGTGTGACTTTGAAGCCTTTTGAATTTTGGTAAATGTTCTGTGTGCGCTTGAGAAGAATGTGCTCTTGAGAATCCTGCTATTGTTGGGTGGTTCTATTAAGTGTTAATCAAAATCAAGTTGACTACTATATCCTTGCTGGTTTTCTGTCTACTTGAGCTATGGATTATTGAGAGGGGAACTGAAACCCCTGACTATAACTGTATTTGTCTATTTCTAGTTGCATTTTTTGCATCATGCATTTTGAAGACTTATTATTAGGTAATTAAATGTTTAAGATTGTTATGGCTCCTTGATTAACTGACCCTATCATCATTATGAAATGACCATTATTTCTGATAATATTTCTTTTTTTTTGAAGATTTTAGTTACTTATTTTGAGAGAGAGAGAGTAAGGGAGAGAGAGAGCAAGTGGGGGGAAGGGACAGATGGAGAGGGAGAAGCAGACTCTCCACTGAGCAGGGAAGCAATGTGGGGCTCTATCCCCCCCAGGACCCTGGGATCATGACCTGACCCAAAGGAAGACATTTAATCAACTGAGCCACCCAGGTACCCCCCTGGTAATATTTCTTGCTCTGAAACCTACTTCTCCAATATTATTATAGCTATAGCTACTCCAGCTTTGTTTTGATTGATTAGTTGTTAGCAATGGTATTATCTTTTTCCATCCTTTTACTTTTAACCTATTTGTGTCTTTATATTTAGGGTTTGTTTCTTATAGGTAGCATATAGTTGGGTACTGCTTTTTTATTTTTTTAAATTTTTATTTAAATTCTAGTTAGTTAATATATAGTGTAATACTGGTTTCAGGAGTAGAATTTGCTGATTTGTCATTACATATCAGTGCTCATGATAATAAGTGCCCTCCTTAATAGCCATCACCCATTTAACCCATCCTCCACCCACCTCCCTCCATCAAACCCTAGTTTGTTCTCTAACATTAAGAGTCTCTTAGGTTTGTTTCCCTCTCTCTGTTTTTTTTTTTTTTCCTTGCCATATGTTCATCTACTTTGTTTCTTTTCTTTCTTTTTTTTAAGATTTTATTTATTTATTTAACAAAGAGAGAGAACAAGCAGGTGGAGTGGCAGGCAAGGAAGAGGGAGAAACAGGCTCCCCACTGAGCAAGGAGCATGATGTGGGGCTCCATCCCAGGACCCCGGGATCAAGACCCGAGAGGAAGGCAGACACTTAATGGACTGAGACTCCCAGGCACCCCCATCTGTTTTGTTTCTTAAATTTCACATATGAGGGGGACCTGGGTGGCTCAATTGGTTAGGTGTCTGCCTTCAGCTCAGGTCATGATACCAGGGTCCTGGGATCAAGCCCTGCATCTGACTCCTTGCTCGGCAGGGAGACTGCTTCCTCGTCTCCCTCTGTCTGCCTCTCCCCCACTTGAATTCTCTCTCTTCCTGACAAATAAATAAATAAAATCCTAAAAAAAAATTCTACATATGAGTGAAATCATATGGTATTTGTCTTGCTCTGACTTATCTTGCTTAGCATAACACACGCTAGCTCCATCCACGTCACTGCAAATGGCAGGATTTCATTCTTTTTGATGGCTGAGTAATATTCCATTGTAGATATACACTATATATTCCTTATCCATTGATCAGTTGATGAACATTTGGGCTCTTTCACAACACTGAGATCTTTTTAAAAATTTTTTCAAATATTTTTTTTGTTGTTTATTTATTTGACAGACAGAGATCACAAGTAGGCAGAGAGGCAGACAGAGGGAGGGGGGAAGAAGGCTTCCTGCTGAGCAGGGAGCCCGATGTGGGGCTTGATCCCAGGACCCTGGGATCACAACCTGAGCCAAAGGCAGGGGCTTAATGCACTGAGCCACCCAGGCACCCCTAGAATGGTTATTGATAGGTCATTATTCTTTCCTCTTTATAAAAAAAAGTATCAAGTTTCTTTTTTTTTTAAGATTTTATTTATTTATTTATTTGAGAGAGAGCAAGAGTGAAAGAGCACAAACAGAGGGGGAGAAGTGGAGGGAGAGGGAAAAGCAGGCTCCTCACTGAGCAGGGAGACTGATGCCTCGATCCTAGGCCCCTGAGATCACGACTGGAGCTGAAGGCAGAAGGCAGACGCTTTACCAACTGAGCCACTTGGGCACCCAAATTTATTTCAATATCTAGTTTCATTTTTAAATTAAAGCTCTTAGACAATTTTTTGTAATTTAAAATTTTATTATCAGAGGTGATGAAAACATTCTCCCTTTCCCACTCCCTCTGCTTATGTTCCCTCTCTCACTCTGTCTCTGTCAAATTAATAAAATCTTTAAAAAATATTTTTTAAAAGATTTATTTTTACTTTTAAAGATTTTATTTATTTATTTGACAGAGAGAGAGAGACAGTGAGAGAGGGAACAAGAGCAGGGGAGTGGGAGAGGGTGAAATGGGCTTCCCGCTGAGCAGGGAGCCTGATGCAGGCTCAATCCCAGAACCCTGGGATCATGACCCAAGCTGAAGGCTGACACTTAAGGACTGAGCCACCTAGGTGCCCCTAAAAGCCATGTTTAATACTAAAAGTTCCAGTTGTACTATTAACTGAAGGAAATATCCTTTAGCTCTTTATTTCTAATTTTAACACATTCTCATTTTGACATAATTTACCCTTTTCACCCAATTACTAGTACGATGAACAAAGTTTTCCCAAATATTAAACCTTTCTTTACTATTTGAAACATGACTTCTTACTTTTTAAGAATTCCTTACAAGAAATTTGAATTTTTTATTTTCACCATGAACCTGTTTGATCAACATATAGAACATCACTACTAAATAAATTAAAACAAAGAATGGAATAAAAACCACAAAAGTGGCATCTATATAATTAACAAATTGTCTGATAAGACTTTTGAGCTAATTCACATTTCTACTTACCACAAGAAAGAATAATCTGGTTCCAAAGTACCACAAGGCTTGCATTTTTACTGCAAGCTTTATTTTTTTGAAGATTTTATTTATTTATTTGAGAGAGAGAGAGAGCAAGAGAGCACACAGCAGGGGAGGAGCAGAGGGAGAGGGAGAAGCTGACTCCCCACTGAGCAGGGAGCCCAATGTGGGACTCAATCCCAGGACCCTGGGATCATGACCTGAGCCAAAGGCGGACACTTAACTGACTGAGCCACCCAGGTATCCCTTTACTGCAAGCCTTAAGTCATAGTGTTATTTTACTCAACAAGACATCTCTAAGAAAATGGCAGTGTTCATAAATACAAAACTTGTTATACCCGGTAGGTGGTATTCTACATATTCAATAAAAGCATTCTTCACAAAATTAGATTTAAAAAAATGCAGATGTCTGATAATTATCTCAAAGGCTAAAAAATGAGAAAAATGCAGAACACAGAAATAGTCATTGGTTAATATTTGGCTTTGAGAAAGTCAGAAGTGATTCGATTCCAAGAAATAAGCAATAATGATAAAAGATGTAATTAATATACTATATGCCTTTTAGCCAAAACACACTTTTCACCTCAAGATAGTTCTGATTTTTACATTCTCAATTCCTTTTGTCCAGAAAAGGACTCCATTCTAAGCCATTATTTGAATAGAGTTCATAATGTATAGTCCTTATTCTCCACAGGATGTTTTCACAGTACAATAAACTGCAAAATGGCCAATGACTAAGTCAGTTATAAAGAATTTATAGCATAATAAATGCCAATTTACAATAACCATCAACAACTTCTACACCAAAGCCTAAAAGCTGCTGCACTTAGAAGTCACAACTTAACATGATTCTTTGATGTGCTCAGACTTCGTTTACTACAGATCACTGTCATAAAAACCAGAAAAGAAATCTTAGTGGGCCCTTCCAAAGCTGCGTAATTTTCCAAGTGATTTTCCCCTGGCTGTAAGATGCTGTTCATCCCTTCAGTCCTTTTTTAGTCACTTAGCTTCTGCAGTAGTTTCTTGACAGTTTTGTTTCTTCTTTTGCTCCTTTTCCCTGGCCTCAACCATCTTGGCCAATTTCCGGGACAGTATGACATTTGCTAGAAACAACAGGGTAAGGGCGGAAACCACTGTCGTAAGGAAGCTATACAGGTCCTCTGCAGCCAATTTCACAACACAGTCAGCCTAAGCCTTTATATCAGGCATGTCTGTAAGTCTTATGCTGGAAGAGTGAGCTCCAACTTTGTCCTGAGATTATTAGTGAACAGAGGACAATTTCAGATGACCCTTGGTTGTCTAATTTGGCTCTACCACACACTTGTGAGACAAGGTTTAAATTCTATACCTTCCTTCCCTAAGGGACTAGTTTCCCAAACCAGGCACGCACAGCTCTTGAAGCTAGAGCTGATGGTACTTTACCAGCATCAGCATGTCCCCTCCATCCTTTGTTTTCCTACTTGCTCATTCTTCCTTCCCTAACCTACCCAGCCACCACTTCCAGGAGGCCTCATTCTCCCACCCCTCAGCCTCCAGCGTGCCTCAGCTCTGCCTGCAAGTGACTGCCTCTTCTGGGCACTGGGGCAAAGACTCCACAGTGGCCACCACCAGCCTCCCCTGCGTCATAGCCAGGACCGTGGGCTCCGACCCCTCGAGAGGCCATTATTGACGGCCCATCATCCTGCTATTTATTTTCTATTTGTTCTGTCTGTTCTTTGTTCCCCTCTTTCTCTTTTTCTGCCTTCTTTTAGAATATTTATGAATCCGTCATGCATCTCCTTTTGTTGGCTTAACTTTTTTTATTGAGGTAAAATCCACATAATATAACATTCCCCATTTTAACCATTTTTATTAGATTTTTTTTTTAGATTTTATTTATTTACTTATTTATTTGACAGATGGAGACACTGTGAAAGAGGGAATACAAGCAGGGGGAGTGAGAGAGGGAAAAGCAGGCTGCCCGCCGAGCATGGAGCGCAATGCGGGGCTTGATCCCAGGACCCTGGGATCATGACCTGAGCCGAAGGCAGACACTTAATGACTGAGCACACTGACCCAGGTGCCCGTATTAGGTTTTGTTTTTAGGTACCCTGTACCTGAAACGTAGGGCTCAAACTTACAACTCAGAGATCGAGTCACACACCATACCCACTGAGACATGGTGTCCCACCATTTTAAAGTGTACAATTCAGTAGCTTTTAGTACATTATCTCTGTTGTGCAACCATCCTCACTAATTACAGAACGTTTTCATTACCCCATAAAAGAAACCACATTGCCATCAAGTAGGCACTCCTTATTCTCACTTCCCCAGCCTGTGGCAACCACTAATCTGTTTTGTCTCTATGAGCTTGCCTATTCTGAACATTTTATTTAAATGTAATCATACATGGCCTTTTATGTCTGGCTTCTATCACTTAGCATGTTTTCAAAGTCCATCCATTCGTAGCATGTATCAGTAATTCATTTCTTTTTATGGATAAATCATATTCCATTGTATGGATACACCATTTGTTTATCCATTTATCAGCTGTGGACATCTGAGTGTTGGCTTCTTTCGTTTGAGTTGTTTGGGGTTTATATTATATATCTTTAAACTATCACAATCCTACCTTCAAGTAATATACTATTTCTAATATAAGAATCTTACAAGCTTTCCTTTCCTCCTTCTTGGCCTTTATGCTAATATCGTCATGCATTTTACTTTTACGTATGTCATAAGCCCCATAACGCAATCTTTATTCCTTTGTGTAGATAACAGATTTCCATCTGATATAATTTTCCTAATGCCCAAATGATGTCCTTTATCATATTTTGTATAGCAGGCCTATACAACATCTTTATTTTGCCTTCATTTTTGGAAGATGCTTTTTCTCAAGTACTGAATACTAGATTAATAGGTTTTTTTCTTTTCTGTCAGCACTTTAAAGATCTTTGTGCTTGCACTCTTTCCAATGAGTAATGTCATCCTTATCTTTGTTCCTTTGATTATAACATATTTTTTCTCTAGCTGCTTTTTTTTTTAAAGATTTTATTTGTTTATTTGTCAGATAGAGAGAGAGCGCAGGAGCGAACACAGGCAGACAGAGAGGCAGGCAGAGGCAGAGGGAGAAGCAGGCTCACTGCTGAGCAAGGAGCCTGATGTGGGACTCGATCCCAGGACACCGGGATCATGACCTGAGCTGAAGGCAGCCGCTTAACCAACTGAGCCACCCAGGCGTCCCTCTAGCTGCTTTTTAAAATGTTTTCTCTTCACTGGTTTTGAGTTATGATATGCTTTGGTGTTGTTTTCTTCATGATTCTTGTGTTTGAAGTTCATTTAGCTTCTTGGATCTGTGGGCTTATAGTTCTCATCAAGTTTGTAAAGTTTTTGGCCATTGTCTCTTCAAATAATTTTTCTGTCCCTGCATAGATGAGGTCTTAAAGCTCACAGTTTTTTTCTTTTGCATTTTTTTCCCTCTACATTTCATTTTGGATAGTTTCTATAGTTGTGCTTTAAAGTTCACTAATCTTTTCTTTTCAGCAGTGTCTAATCTGCTGTTGATCTCATCCAGCCATAGAAGTTCAATCTGAAGTTTCTCCCCTTTACTCCTTTTCCTTCTTTCTCCTCCCTTCCCTATTCCCTTCATCTCTGCTGTCCTTTTAAATCAAGCATGCTTCTCCTCTTTTTAAAAAGATTTTATATACATATGTATGTATGTATGTATTTAGAGAGTGCACACATGAGGAAGGGGCAGAGGGAGAGGAAGAGAGAGACTCTCAAGTAGACACCCTGCTGAGCACAGAGCCCAACTGGGAAGCAGGAGGGCTTGATCTCACAGCCCTGAAATCTGAGCAGAAATCGAGAATCAGACGCTCAACCCTCTGAACGCTGCTTCTTAATTTTCTAAATTTATGAAATAGTTAAAATCATGTTTAATGTCCTTCTCTGCTAATTCTAACAATTGGGTCACTTTTGGATCTGCTTTGACTGTTCTCATTATGGGTTGTGCTTTCTTGCCTCTTTGCATGCCTGGTAATCATTGATTGGATGCCAGAATTTTACCTTGTAATGTGCTTGGCATTTTTATATTCCTGTAAATCTTGTTGAGTTTTGCTCCAGGATATAGCTAGTTGGAAACAGTTTGATCCTTTCGAGCCTTGTTTTTATAATTTTGTTAATGTGGGTCCTGAGCAATGCTCAGTCCTGAGCTAATTATTCCTCACTTATGAGGCACGACGTTCTTGGATACCTTATCTTTTTTTAAATTTTGTTCAAAAATTTTTTTAAATTTTTAAAAATATTTTATGTATTGGGATGCCTGGGTGGCTCAGTCAGTTAAGTGGCTGCCTTGTGCTTGGGTCATGATTGAGTCCTGGGGATTGAGTCCTGCATATGGTTTGTTGCTCAGCAGGAAGCCTGCTTCTCTCTCTGCTTCTGCCTGCCACTCTGCCTGCTTGTGCTCTCTCTCTCTGACAAATAAATAAATAAAATCTTTAAAAAAAAAAAGATTTTCTTTTTTTGTCAGAGAGAGAGAGCACAAGCATGGGAAGTAGCAGGCAGAGGGGGAAGCAGGCTCCCAGGCACCCTAAAAAATTTTTTAAGTGTTTTAAAATTTATTTTTATGATTCTTTGAGTCTTGGGGCCTTGCTAACCTGGGAGACTGCCCTTCCAGGGCTGGTTAATTACTAGACAGTAAACAATTCACCTGCAGAGTGAGCCTTTCATATACAAACTTATTAATCAATCTCTAACTCCAGCCACTTTTACCTAATTCTCACATACCAAACCAGTATTTCCTCTGTCCTAAGTCACATCAGGGACAGGTTATGGACAACTAAGGACCATTCCTATAGCCTAGAACCCTCTGAATTTATTTGAATTAACCAACTCTAAGCTTACTCAAACTTGCCTACCTTACCTTGCCCATTCCTTCCCTATGGAAACCCTAAGTTAAAGGCTCTGAGTCATGCTCTCCATTCACGTATACTGCTTCCTGACCCACTCTGGGGGTTTCTTCATGTGACCCTGAATGGCATGACATGCTCCCTCCTCTTGGAAACTGTAATCACCTTTTCTCAAGGCAGCTGTCTCCACATCTGTCACTTTACCTAATTAAAACAAAATCCTTGGTACATTTTCAAACAATGGTCTACCCAATATTCTGTGAATTTTTTAACTGGCTGGTGGGAACAGAAACATTTCCCAGCCTTGTGTAATGCCAGGCACTGTTATAATTCTTTTAATGGTTCTCTTTGAGACTCTTTGAGACTCAGCATTAGAGAGCTTAGCAAAATATCATTCTCTTAGAGACTTTTTGAGAGTCTCTCTTTCACCTTAGTTATTTTCACACTCTTGTGCTGATCAATATTCTGAGTACTCAAGAGGG
>RCUC01125441.1:0-21687 GCA_003697995.1 Taxidea taxus jeffersonii | reverse complement strand
TCTCTCTCTCCTTCTCTTGCTTTAAATGTGATCCTTAAACAATATATCCCCAAATAATCATTTAGTTTGACTTTATATAAAAATAGTACAGTGGAGAGTTGGCTGGGTGATTCAGTCAGTTAAGTGGCTGCCTTCAGCTCAGGTCCTGATCCCAGCATCCTGGGATCGAGCCCCACATCGGGCTCCTTGCTCCGCAGGGAGCCTGCTTCTCCCTCTGCCTCAACCTGCCACTCTGCCTGCCTGTACTCTCTCTATCTCTCTGACAAATAAATAAATAAATAAATAAATAAAATCTTTTTAAAAAAATAGTACAATTGAATGGTCTTTTCAAAATGCAAATCTGGGGACGCCTGGGTGGCTCAGTTGGTTAAGCAGCTGCCTTCGGCTCAGGTCATGATCCCGGCGTCCTGGGATCGAGTCCCGCATCGGGCTCCTTGCTCTGCGAGGAGCCTGCTTCTCCCTCTGCCTCTGCCTGCCACTCTGTCTGCCTGTGCTCGCTCGCTCTCTCTCTGACAAACAAATAAAATCTTTAAAAAAAAAAAAGTTCAAAATGCAAACCTGATCAATGTTATATACCGTATTAATAGAGTAAAGAACAGAAACAAAAGGATCATTTCAAGAGATACAGAAAAAGCCTTTGACAAAACCTAATGGCATTTTATAATAGGCATGAACAACAAACCAGGAATAGAACTCTCTCAACCCAATAAAGGGCATCTGTTAAAAACCCACAGCTAATATCATACTTAATGGTTAAAGACTGTATTTTTCTTCTAAGATCAGAAATAAGACAAAGATGTCTGTTCTTACCACTTCTATTTGACACTGTAGGCAAGTTTTAGCTGGGGCAATTAGGCAAGGAAATGACAAAAAAGATGCGATAAAATATGTTCAGATTGGAAAGAAATCAAACCACCTCAATTTGCAGGTGGCATGATCTTATATGTAGAAAACCCCAAGAATCCAAAGAAAAATTATTAGAACGAATAAGGAAGTTCAACAAAGTTGCAGGCTATAAGATTGATATGAAAATCAGTTGTATTTCTATATACCAGCAATGGGCAATCTGAAAATGGGATTAAGAAAACAATTTAGTTACAAGAGCATCGAAAAACACTTAGTAGTGAATTAAACCAAGAACGTGCAAGAGTTGTTCACTGAAATCTAAATAAATGGAAAGACATCCACGTTCACAGACTGGAAGACGTGGTATTGCCAAAAGGACAGGACAACCCAAAGCGAACTGTAGAGTCAGGGCTTTCCTAGCAAAATTCCGACTACTGTCTCTCTTTCTCACTTTTTCAGAAATGGACAAACTGATCCAAAAACTCCAATGGAAACACAAGGCGTCCCAAATAAGCCAAAACAATTTTAAAAAAGAAGAACAGAGTGAGAGGACTCACAGTTTCCTATTCCAAAACTTACTACAAAGCTACAGGAGTCAAAATATTATGGTGCTGGCATAAGGATAGACATATAGATCAGTGGAATAGAAATGAAAGTCCAGAAATAATCCTAGACATCTGTGATTTTTGACAAGGGTGCCAAGATCCAATAGGGAAAGAATAAATTTGTCAACAAATGGCACTGGGACAGCTAGGACAATGGTTATCCACATGCAATAGAATTCACCGGGAGCCCTGGTTCATACAATATTTAAAAATTAATACAAATTGGACTCAAGACCTCACTGTAACAGTTAAAACTATAAAATCCTTAGAAGGAAACTAAGGTTTACATCTTAGTGACCTTGGATTTGGTCAGATTTTTATTTAAATCCTAGTTAGTTAACATATAGTGTCATATTAGTTTCAGGAGTAAAACATAGTGACTCATCACTTCCATATAACACCCAGTGCTCATCACAACATGTGCTCTCCTTAATCCCCATTACCCATTTAATCCATCCCCCACTCCCCACCCCCACCAATAGGGTCTGGTTTCTTAAACATGACACCAAAAGCATAAGCAACAAAAAAGAAATAGGTAAAGTAATTGCCAACTGATGAAAACATTCAAGCATCAAAGGACACTCTCAAGAGAGTGAATAGATGACCTACAGAGTAGGAGGAGATATTTGCAAATCATGTATCTGATAAAGGCCTGGTATCCATAATATATAAAGAACACTTACAACTCGATAGCAAAAAGACAAATGACCCAATTTAAAGATGGACAAAAGATTGGAATAGATGTTTCTCCAATAAAGATATGCTAATGGCCAATAGGCACACAAAAAGAAATTATCATCAGCAAATTGATAATCAAAACCATGGGATACCATTTTATACCCAATAGAATGGCCATATAAGAAACAAAATGAAAATAACAAGTATTGGCGAGAATGCAGAAAAACTGGAACCCTCATACATTCCTGGGGGGAATGTGAACATGGGGTAGCCGCTGGAGAAAGCAGTTTGGCACTTCCTCAAAAAGTTAGAGTTGCCATATGACCCAGCAATTCCGCTCCTAGGGATGCACCCAAGAGAAGAGAAAATACACGTTTCCACAAAAACCTGCACAGGAGTGTTTACAGCAGTGATACTCATAATAGCCCCAAAGTCCATTAGCTGATGAACGGATACACAACACCTGGTTTAAACACACAAGGCAATATTATCCGGCCATAAACAGAAATGGGATGCCGACATATGTGGCCATGTGGAGGAACCTTGAAACTGTGACATGAGATGAGAGAAGCCTCACACCAAAGGCCATGTGTTGTCTGCTTCCGCTTATAGGAAATGCCCAGAATGGGTGAATTCACTGTGACAAAAGTAGATTCATGGTTGCCAGAGGATAGAGGGAGGTGGGAATTGGGAGTGACTACGAACAGGTACTGGGTTTCTTTTTGGGGTGATGGAAACATACCAGAATACAGATAGTGATGATGGTTGTACAATGCTGTGAATATATTAAGGACCTCTGAATTATACATTTAATTAATTTATTTTTTAAAGATTTATTTATTTATTTTGGAGAGAAAGAGAGAGTGTGCACAAAAGCATGGGCAGGGGAAGGGCAGAGGAAGAAGGAGAGGGAGAGAATCTCAAGTGGACTCTATACTTAGTGTGGAACCCAATGTGGGGCTCGATCCCATGACCCTGAGATCATGACCTGAGCTGAGGTCAAGAGTCGGCCACCTAACCAACTGAGCCACCCAGGCACCCTGGAATTATACAATTTAAAATGGTGAACTACACTGGGGAGGGTATGTGCTATGGTGAGTGCTGTGAAGTGTATAAACCTGGCGACTCACAGACCTGTACCCCTGGGGCTAATAATACATTATATGTTAATAAAAAAATAACAAAAGCATCCCCCAGTAAAAAAAAAAATAAAATGCTGAACTTTAGGTTATATGAGTTTTCTCTCAATAAAAACAATTGCAAGAGGAAATGCAAATCTGACCATGTCAGTCCCAGCCTAAAATCCCTTGCCTGGCTTCCTGGGGTGGCCTGGGCTGCTCCCTGTGGGCTTCTTGGCCTCATTTCAGGCCTCTTGGCCCTCTGGCCTTTTGGATTTCAGCCTTCTTTCCATCAGTCCCTCAAGCGAATGGGCTGGGTTCTCCATCTCCCTCTGGGCATTTCTGCAGGCTCTTCCTTCCATCTAAAACACTCTTGTTCCATTCTCTGCATCTTCTGAGGAACCTCCCATGACCTTCCAAACCATGTCAAGACTCACTAGCCCTTATCCATTCCTTCTGAGTATTTGCCCCTATTGTACACTATGTGTGCGTAGTTTGCTTCACTAATGTCTACGTCCCCCACCAGACCCCAAGCCTTGTTCCCTACCTTATCGCTGGTCCTCAGCTCAGTGCACAGCACACAGCTTCTAGGGTAAGCTTCCTTGCTGGTCCCTTCTACTGTGGATTTTAGGGCTAGACTTCAACAGCTCCTTGCTTTTGGTGGCTCTGTCTCATCCCTCTATCTTGGGGTTCTCAATCCTGGCTGCTCACTCAGATTTTTTTTTTTAAATCTCTGTCCAACCCAACAATTGGATCAGCATTTCTGGGGGTGCGACCTGGGCAAGGATGATTTAAATGACTCAGTGATGCTAACGTGTAGCCAAGACCAAAGCCACTGTATCCATCTCTCTCCCCTCCCTGCTCAGTGTGACCCAGCTCGCATTTATCCTGAGCGTCTATGAGGTGTTAAATCCTGCACAAGTCCCCGGTGAGCCCAGAGACCTGAGACATCACTCCCGGAGAGGGCACATCCCCTTCTGAGTTTCCCCAAGGGCTTTTAATACCAGCTACTGCTAAGACACAAAGTCAAGCAAGGGAAGTGCAGAAACATTTCTCAGTTCAAAGTCATTGCTGGGAACTCTGGCGAATATGGTTGTGACATCTTTTGGCCTGAAGTCTCCCCCCAGCTCCTGACTCAGCTCCTTGACCCTGCCTCACATTTGCCGATGGCCACGAGCCTCTTCCAATCTTCTTTTTTATCAGTTCTGGCTGGGTAAGACTGAAGAGCCCTGGGGTGGCTTCAGATGGTCAAAGTCTAGGTTCATACATATTTGCAAGTCTAGATTGCTTCTCCCTCTCATGAAGATCCCCCATGGGGCTGGCTCCAAGTTTCTGGGGATTCCAAGTGGGAGGGATTGGGATCACAAACTAATTGAAAGTTTGGGATGGGGCTGGGAGATTTATGTTGAAGCAGGTAATTTTAACTTAAGTTGTCTGTGACAGGTCAAAATAAGTAGCAAACATTTTATAAAGATGACTTTATAATCTGCACAAGATTGAGAAAACATCCCTTGCCCATATATAAGAACATTATTATTATTCTTGTTATTAGTATTATTAATTAAAAAAAGATTTTATTTATTTATTTATTTGTCAGAGAGAGAGAGAGAGAGAGTGCACACAAGCAGGCAGGGTGGCAGGCAGGCAGAGGCAGAGAGAGAAGCAGGCTCCCTGCCAAGCAAGGAGCCTGATGCAGGACTCGATCCCAGGACCCTAGGATCATGACCTGAGCCGAAGGCAGCGACTTACTGATTGAGCCACCCAAGCATCCCTAGTATTATTAATTTAACAGTAGCTCTGGAGGTGAGTTGGTGAAAAGTCTGATGGGACCCATGCTATCTTGTCTCTGAAGAGACTTTTTCAATCTTCCTGGAAAGTGCTGTTTAACTGTTCTCTGAGCTTGAGATGAGAGCGACACTCACATCCTTTAAAATAAGGCTAGGGCTTCGGCACAGGAGGCAAGGGGCAAAGGTCTTTGGCCTCAGTCTCCACTCTGTAACTCGCTGACCGAGGGACCCACGGACACCAAATGTCTCAGTTTCTTCTTCTGTAAAATGGGGATAATAGAACCTACTATTTGGGGTTTGGGGAGACTCAGTGGGAAGATATACATAAAGCGCTTAGCACAGCACCTGGCATAGGATAAACTCTCAAGAAGCTTGATTGTAATTAAACACACGAACGATGCCTGGAAGCACATGTCTGTGACTGCGCAGGGGCGTGAGGGCCGAGCATCATCCTTCTGGATCCGTCACTCATGCCCTGCATTATCTAACACCAATTCCCTTATGAATACTTGAAAAGTTAGGCATTAATACTCAAACCATGCTCTCTGTTGCCGATGTTTCATAACGTGGGGTTGGCTGGGGAACGATTTTTGGTCTGTGGAACAGCATAGAAGCTGTTATAACATGTTACAGCATGTTATAGCATATGTTACAGCATAGATACTCTCCTGCACAGGCCAATAACGAAATGACCGGAAGACCCTAAGCAGTCCTACAGCACTGGGATTGTCAGTCCACATTATGGAACAGGAACGTGGGGCTCACAGAAGAGAAGAGGCTGCTGTAAGCCCCATGCTGTGGTTGCCAGCGAGCGACCTGGTGTGGCTCCAAGTTCCTTGGTCTTTGCTGGCTGCTGAGATTGCGGCCTGGGCTTTCCGGGGTAGCCAGCTCCGCTCAGCCCTGAAACCCCTGTCCTCTAACTGCTCCCCTACTCCCGCCTGGGCAAATGGGCCTTGGCAGTGCACACCCCTACTCAGCGGCCCAGCCTGGTGGTTCCATAGAAACCCTGAAGTGCACTGGGCCGGAGAGCTGGGAAGGGGTTGGTTAGCTCCCTGCTTTAGGAGTGTAGGGAGGCTGCCAATAGGGTGGGGAAAAGGCAGTGGTGATCTGGGGTAGACACCAGCCTCTAGGTGGGGGATATCCCTGGCCCTGAGTGGTTCTGTGCCTTTCACTGTATGTAGTGGCCGAGAGAGCTGGGGGATGGTGGCTGTCAGGTGGCCCAGAGGCCCTGCATAGATGCCTGCGAAGCTGGGTGGGCAGGGATGGTGAGCCAAGCTTGCTGACCTACCTCTGGGCTAGGTGGAGGGACAGACAGGGAGGGAAGGATGGAGGAGTGGCCCAGGGCAACCATTCTCTCCGAGGTCCCCGCCACAGCCAGGGGGCTGCAGCCTACATCCTGGTGGGGTGACAGGCATGGGTGGAGCAACCTCACTCTCGACTGAGCCTGGAGGGCTGCCCTTCAGTCCGGCAGTGTGTGTCTTTAAGGACTGTCCTTCCCCTCCTGGAAAGAACCAGGGGCCCTCCACCATTAGCCCTGAGTGCCGATATGGGCACAGCCAGCTAAAGAGACAGTCCTGTCTAGTGAGAAGACAGCTCCCCTGGCGTGGGAGCTCCATCACCAACTTTCTGTGTGACGTTGAACAGGAACTGGGCCTCAGTCTTCCCTTCCATAAAGTGGGGAGGTGCGTCTGGTGACCTCCAAACTCTCTCCTTGCTCTGACAGTGACTGTATCCAGCTGACACCTCATCCACATTTATTGAATCAATGAAGGTTCTGTTGAGTAAGGGTAGTTCTGGGCTGGTTAAGAGGAATGAGTGGGGGGTGACTTTTGAAAGACAAAGGAGGTTCTTTGAACCTGGAAAGCTAACAATGAGGGTGACCATGTCCTGACTGCACAGGCAGTGACCAGCACTCCCCATTTGCTGTCTCATTACATCTCCATAACTGCCTAAGGATGTGGGCTTTGTTATTTTTCCCACTTTACAGATGACAAAGTCGAGGCACAGAGGGGTACCTTGCCCGACAGCACCCGCCAGAGTGATGATGTTACTGAAGACTCTGTCACGGAAATGAAACTCATACAAGCTTCAGGAGAAAAGACAGTTGGTTGTTTCCATATCTGTATGGTGCAGGGGGAGCTGGACCCAGGCGCACTTCAGGACCACCTCTCTCCCCTCTTGCTTACTTCACAGTAGCTTCGGACAGCGAGGGCTCCCATCTTGAGTTAAAAAATTAATACTGCAGAAGTTAAGGGCCAGTTTCTGAAGTCAAATGAGCTGGGTCAAGCTCTGGCCTTGCTGTGAGACCCTGGACAAGTTACCCTGTTTCCCTGGCCTCAGTTTCCTTGTTGGTGAAATGGGGATAAGAGGTCTTACCTCGTGGGGCTCTTGTGATGAGCTTGTAAGTGCGAAGGGCCAGAACAGGACTTGACCATGAGTGTGCACCGCTGGTACCACCTTCAGAAATTCCAGGTGGTGAAAAATCCCTCCCACCTGGCCCATCCCTGAAAGAACCCACATCTGGCCAACATGGGACTGACCTGGGTACTGTGCCACCTTCTTAAACTGATCATGGTGGGGGGAGGGAATGTGCCAATGAGGCCTGTTCCCATGCCTCTTTGGAGCCCTGGAGCCCAGAGATGGCTGGTCCTCCCCAGGGCCACGGACCGAGAGGGGCCCAGAACCCGCCCGAGGGGGCATGGGCATAAGCCAGCAGGAGACCACTATTGTGGCCAGCCTGGGTACTTGAACCCAGACCACTCACCTCCTAAGCAGGCAAGCATGGATTCTGGTTTGTTTGTTTAAGGTGATTTTCCACTTACTTAAGAATATTTAACTTATATACCCAAAAGGTTCCTTTTCTGTTAAATTCTACACTTTTTAACGAACACAAAGCATCTTGAAAGCACTAATAGAATGCAGGATAATTCCAGCACCCCCAAAGAATCCCCCATTCTGGCCTGTTATGATCAGTCCTTCCCCTGCCCTAATGAATCGGCTCTTTGTCCCTAGAGTGTTTGCCTTTTCCAGAATGTTCCACAAATAGGATCATCTGTCTGGAATCTTTTGAGACTGGTTCCTTCGTTAGACATAAGGCCTTTGAGATTCATGTGTCAATAGTTCGTTTCTGGGGCACCTGGGTGGCTCAGTCAGTTAAGTGTCTGCCTTCAGCTCAGGTCATGATCCCAGGGTCCTGGGATCGAGCCCCACAGGGAGCCTGCTTCTCTCTCTCTCTCTCTGCCTGCTGCTCCCCCTACTTGTACTCGCCCTCACTCTGAAAAATAAATAAATAAAACCTAAAAAAACCCAGTTTGTCCTTATTTACGGCCGACTAATATTCCGTGGCATGGCTCTACCACGTTTTGCTTATTCATTCATCCATTACAGGACGGTTGAGTTGTTTCCAGTTTTTGGCAATGACAGATAATGACTAACGCTGTATAAACGTCTGTTTGGGTGTGTGAACACCAGTTTTTGCTTCTCTCTAAACAAACACCTAGGAGTAAGGTTGCTGAGTCATACGATAGATGTTCTAGGAGACAGCCAGCCTGTTTCCTCAGGGGCTGAACCACCTTGAATCTCCACCAGCAACTGAGAAAGACTCCAGCTGCTCCCTATCCTGTCTGGCCACCGGGAGTGGCCAGTACCTTCTGCTTCTGCCTTCCTAGTATGTGTGCAATCCAAGCAGGAACTTCACCCAAAATTTTAATAGATGGTATTAGTGGCCAGAGAAGTCAGAAAAGGTGTTGCCAGAGTGGACTGGGGATGGAGCGCTGCATCGCAGACACTAGGATGGTCATGGGGGACGGGGGAGGGAATTCCATCGAGTGCTGAAAGGAACTGGGTTAACACAAGTTCGTAGTGGATCTGGGAAGGGTGGCAGGGGTCCCCCGTGTCAGAGCTACCAAAGCCTCAGACATGACACTGAGACATCCCTTCATTGTATAGGTGGGGAAACCAGGTCTGATGGCCAGGGAATAGTTCTGCCCAGCCGTGGGCCACAGATGCCCATGTCCAGATGTAGATGTCCAATAAATGGGTGAGTGACGCAAGGAAGTTTCTCCTTCAGGGTCCCACTGAGGCTGAGGCATTTCTTTGTGCTTGTGCTGGAAGTGGAGGGTGTACTGACAAATCTCTGCTGGGTTCTCGGGACAGAGGGGTTCCTGTCACAGCCCAGCTCAGATGCAGCTCTGCGTGACATTGCTGGCCTGGGGGCACCCTGTGCCCCACTCTGTAAGGAGGGAAGGCTTTGGGGTTGGGATGGGTGGCAAATGTCTGCTGAAGAGGTATGAGATGAACTTGTTGCATGAAAAGCGGACCATTTTCCTGCCTCTGGGTGACTGTGGTTGACCGCCCCAGAGTCTTGGGGGACCTCTGGGTCCTCATTCAAGCCCCTAGGCTGGTTGTGAAGGGGACAGAAATGTGCTGACAAGGAGGGAATCAGGCTGCAGCTCCCCCAGGCCTGGAGCTGCCCAGGCAGAACCCCACTCGCCCGTCCTGTATCTGACCCTAGAGGAAACCACAAGGCATAGGGCTAAGTGGATGGACCTTGGCCCATGATCACCCCGTTTCACAAACCAGGAGATGGAGGAGCACCTGGGTCAGGGTCATGTGGTGAGTAGAGAAAGAATCAGGAATTCCCATGCAGGTCGGTTGCACTCCAAAGTGAATGCTCTTGACCTCCACTCAAGATTGAGGGATGGGGTCTTCCTCTTTGATTCAGGTCAGCAGAGGAGCTTGGCATGGGGAACCCTTGAGGGGTCAGGAGATAGGGGGTCTGGTCCATGATCCAGACTCTGCCCAGGGGAATGGTGCTGATGCCTTCTGCAGGGCAACCCCTACCCTTGGCAGGCATTCACAACAAGCCTTCCCTGTCTTGTCCCCAGAAAAGTTTATCCAAGGAGAACTTGGCTGTAAATTTTTCACATTCTGCAGCCACCCGGCCCTGGCCCCAGCTTCGGTCAGGCGATGCTGCTGAGCAGACAACAGATTCGTCACCGGGTGCGTCCTGAGCCAGCACAGCTGTCAGCAGGGAGGAGTGGCCTTGCCCCATGACCATGGCCAGTTTACCCTTGAGCATGACAGGTGCAGACAGAGATGGCAGAATTTGTGTCTCTTCCATCTGAGTGATGGATGCACTGTTTCCTTGAGCCTCTGCCCCACCACCTGCCATCAGAGGAAGTGAGTCTGGCTCCAGGGAAGTGAAGCAGAGGGCAGGATGGGCCGGTGCCATATGCCTCTAGGGCAACTTGATCAGTGAGCAGGGCCGGGCACAGGGGCGGTGACCCTGGCCAGGCAGGCAGAAAGGACATGGAGGTTGGGAGCTTGATGTCTGCCACGTTCCCGCCCTCCTGACCACCCAGTGCCCACTAGTAGGGAACACCACTTCCTCACTTTCTCTCTTGTCTACTTATCCATCCATCCCACAAATACAGAACCCCTGCTATTCGCAGGGGCTGTGCCAGGTGCTGGGGATCGAGCAGGGACCGAGACCCCCACGATGCCTGCCTTTGAGGAGCTTTGGGTCCAGTGGGGGCCGAAGCCAACAAGTGCAGAAAGAAATAAAAAGCTCCAGGGCTATGTTGAGAATTCCAACTGAGCTGTGGGAGAGTGACTGGGGGCCTCTTTGGTGGGGTGACCAGGAAGGTGTCTCTTAGGAGGTGACCTTGAATGGCAAGACTGTGCTCCCCAGGTGGGGTCTAGGGGAAGAGCTCTGGGCAGAGGGCACTGCCAGTACTAAGCTCCTCAGGTGGGGCAAGCACGGAGTGTTCACTGGGCAGAGGCAAGCCACTTTGGCTGGAGCAGAGCCCGCGGTGGGGATGTGGAGCTGCAGAGGGTTTTGGAGGGGCAGGCCAAGGGCTAATTCTTCATAGGCATGAGGACTTTGGC
The DNA here is from genome assembly GCA_003697995.1 of Taxidea taxus jeffersonii. Classification (NCBI taxonomy): domain Eukaryota; kingdom Metazoa; phylum Chordata; class Mammalia; order Carnivora; family Mustelidae; genus Taxidea; species Taxidea taxus. The sequence goes on along the minus strand of RCUC01125441.1, from coordinate 10,764 downwards.
TTTCCTTCTAAGTGGGATGGGAAGCTATTGTGGTTTAAAGTAGGGGAGAGGTGGGAATCTGATTTATGTTTTGAAGTGATGATTCTGGTTTGATTAGAGCAGTTACCACTAGCAAAATCCAAACTGGCCTCGGTTCTCCAGCTGCCAGCATGCATAGCCTGCCCAGAAAGTCCCATGCTGTTTATCAGGGTGCCATTCTGACCATAGCGAATTCATTGTGTCTAAGGCAATTTTCAATGTGCAGAGTTTTGTAATCGTGTCATTATACACAGACACATAGCTCATGAGTATTTCTTTATGAGACATGTGGACAAGGTCCAATCTCCTCCACAGAAGATACAGAGCCTTGAGTAGAATTGGCACCATTACAAACCATCCTGAGTCCATCAGTTACAGAAACTGCTCTTAATAAATTGAGTAAAGTAGGGAAGTTAAATGCAGGAGCCTTGGAAGCGTGGGCCCACTGGCCCAAAGGGATATTAACAGATTGGCATTTAAGTGTTGATGTTTCTCAAGCTTTGGGCAGCATCGTAATTCAACACATGGTTTGGTGTGACAACATTTCATGTGATATGCTGAATCTGAGATGAGCACGTCATGTATAAAAGAGAGGAAAAGAGCTAGCTGCTCAGAAAGGGAAGGGAGAAGAGAAATGGAGAAAGACGTATTGGAGCATGATAAGAAAGAATTCAGAAGCCTTGGAGTCGAATTGAAAAGAAGAGCATGAACTTCTGACTCGAACATTCCGCCCAAGCACGGAGAGAGCCCAGGCTCTAGGCTGGTGCACCCGCTCTGGGTGTCGTGATAGAGCCGTGGGGTCTCCTGACCATGGAGCTGTCTTTTACATCACTTTGTACCAAAGGGAAGCAGGGATTCCCTGGAGGATAAGCTGCGCTGAGTCTTGGGGTGCAGATGTTTCAGTGTTAGAAGGCTTTCAAAGATGATTTCAAAGATGCCTGTAGGAAAATTGGAATATGTACAGAGGCCGGCCCAAAGAGGGTGTCCTTTACCGCCTGTTGGGATGACCAAGTAGGGACAATCTGAGCATAAAAACTGAGAAATACGGGCAGAAACAAAGTAAGTCCATAAAAGAGCTTAAGTCTATCAGGCTATAGAAAAATGAGAATTAATAGGGAGTATCCCAGGGGCAGCTGGAAGATGCACCGTCAATTTTCAATATGCCTTACAAAGGGGTATGGATCAAGGTGCACGACTAAATTGTGGCCAGCAACCAGGTCCCCAGTCCAAATTTTTGTTGACTTGCCCCAAATGTTTGCTTGAAGGATTAAAGTGCATGCAGAATCAGGCTGTTTATTTGGTTGTATCTAGCGTTCAATGCTTGTCATAAACACAAACACACTCAGATCCACAAAACCCAGATTTTATCATTATAGATTTTTGACGGCACCTCCACGCTGCCCTTTGCTACCAGAGAAGGGGTATATATTCGATCAAAAAGAAATCAAGACATCTTGAGAACAGGCAAAGAACAGGGATGACACTGACGCTGGGTAGTGTCACAGCAGCTGACCCTGCAGACCAGTGGTTAGCAAACATATAAGTGTGTCCATGTGTGTATTTTGACCCTTTCCAAAAAGTGTGAATTACTGAAAAGTTTAAAACTAGAGAGATTTAATGTGTCATCCTGATTTTCAGGGTTTTTTTTTGAAAAATTGGATGATCTGGAAATGCTAAGCCAGCATCTTCAACTTTACAGTAGGCTAGAGTTGAATATGGACAGAGCTCACCACTTGAGTTAGCCCCAGGCCTCAGGACTCCCAGTTGCCTCTTATTTACATTACCTTCTTGAGCTCTGTAGACATTGGAGTTTTTGTGTAACAATCAATAGCAGCAATAATGAAGGGCCATTTTTACCATTTTATAGCCCGGAGGGCTCAAGTAAATTGCCTTGAAGTCACAGGTTGTGGGAGAGGCTGCTCCTCGATCATTCTACCGTCCAGTCTTCCCTTCCTCATTACTAACAGAACCCTATTTTGTTTGGACTGGCAATGTGTCCAGATGCAAGTATGTTTCCCAGCCTCCCTGTAGTTAGATGTGATTGAATTCTGGCCAGTGAAACAGAGGCAGATGTGTATTAAGAACCACTTTTAAAAGCACCCTTAAAACAAAGGAGCAAGTCCTTTCCCCCACTCTTTCTTATCTTTATGCCTGATGCCCGGAATGTAGATGTAATGGCTGGAGCTCTTTCAGCCACGTTGGACAGTGAAGAGAACTTGAGGATGGAAGAAGGCACATTCTGTTTTCAGAACAGAAAGTTAGGAACTGGATTCTCTGATGAATGTGTAGATCTACCGCACCAGTGCTGACCCACATGGTGGTAGACTTCTTTCATGGTAGTTTCTGTTCCTGTAGCTGATATGGTGATGAGGTCAAGATTCATGCTTTGTGTGCCTGGCACCAGAGCCTGGCCTCTGAGTTTACTCCCCACTCAGCCTTCCAGTTTGTACTGTGAGAACAGCCAACCCCAGACTTTCCATATTGCCTGAAGCTGGTTTCCACACTCCCTCCATGGCTGCTGGCACAGGGGGAGCAATGGGACCACATGCTTGGACTGGCAAATAAGTAAGTGGTCATCTTCCAGGTCTGCAGAAACCACAAACCCAACTCAGGCGAGGACAATCTGGGAGTCCCTTGGCCAGGGACTGCAGTTCCATATGTCATCTCACTATAAGAACAGTAGCCTCTGAGCATCCTTTCTGGGCTGCCCTCCAAGGCCAAATGACAGATAAATGATGCCTGCAACAATGACCAAATGGAGGGGGTTCTTGGGGAGACCCCAGAAATCTGCCAGAGCAGTCACCAGCTGGCACTCTATTTTTACTCATGTGAAGGGTGTTCCTACAATGACAAGTGTCCTTTTGGTTCAAAGTAATGGATCCCTCTTGTTTAAGTGGTTGGGATTAATTTCGGTTTTGGCAAAAGAAAAACCCACATGGTCAGACATTGAGACTTCTCCGGGGGCTGTGAATGGATTCAGCCTTCTGGCTGGAAAATTCTCAAGGTTTGTGCTCCAGCCTCTCCATTTTTTTTTTTTAAAGATTTATTTGTTTGAGAGAGAGAGAGAGAGAGAACACACGCATGAGTGGTGGGAGAGGAGCAAATGGAGAGGGACAAAGAGACTCCATGCTGAGCTCAGAGCCTGATGAGGGGCTCGATCCCACGATCCTGAGATCACGACCAAGCCACTCAGGTGCTCCTAGCCTCTCTGATCTAAAAACAACGATGATGGTGGTGGTGGTAAGGCCAACGACAGCCATTGCACCACCTTCCTTCTTGCCTTCCCTTCTGTAACCAGTGACCTAAGTCCTTCTCCCATTACACCCCTCCCTCTTGTCACCCACCCAGGGGCACCTGCTTCTGCTCTCTGGGGACAGCTCCAGGTAAGATTATCAGCTACCTTCTATTGTTAGTCCAATGACTTTTTTTTTAGCTTTTATTTTATTGGACCTCTTTGTAGAATTGATGCTATTGACTATCTTCTCCTTAGAATATTCTACTCTTTCAGCCCTCTGACGATAGGACCTTTTGTTTTTCTCTCTGCCTCTTAGACCACTCCTTCTTTGGTTTGAAGTTCACCCATCCTTGTTTTGCAAAGGTTCATCTTTGGTTCCCCTCTCCTTTTTTTCTTTCTCATCTCACTGGACACACCGTCCCCAGGCTCTCTCTCCACCCCTCCATTTATCTAATGCCATTCAGCGACAACCCCTGTCTTAGATCAAGGTCCTCAGAAATGGGCTCTAAGATGGAGAAATGAATTGCTGGTAAAAGCTTCCTTTTTTTTAAATTAAGAAAACATTAAAAAAATTTTTATAAACATATAAAGTATTATTAGCCCCAGGGGTACAGGTCTGTGAATGGCCAGGTTTACACACTTCACAGCACTCGCCATAGCACATACCCTCCCCAAAGTCCATAACCCCACCACCCCCTCCCCACCCCCCCCCCCCAGCAACCCTTAGTTTGTTTTGTGAAATTAAGAGTCTCTTATGGTTTGTCTCCCTCCCGATCCCATTTTGTTTCATTTATTCTTTTCTTATCCCCCAACCCCCCCACATTGCATCTCCACTTCCTCATATCAGGGAGATCATATAAGAAAACTTTTTTTTTTTAAGATTTTATTTATTTACCTGACAGACAGAGATCACAAGCAGGCAGAGAGGCAGGCAGAGAGAGAGGAAGGGAAGCAGGCTCCCCGCTGAACAGAGAGCCTGATGCGCGGCTCGATCTCAGGACCTTGGGATCATGACCTGAGCTGAAGGCAGCGGCTTTAACCCACTGAGCCACCCAGGCACCCCGAAAACATTTTTATTTTTTATTTTTTTTAAAGATTTATTTATTTATTTATTTGTTAGAGAGAGAGAGAGAGCGAGCACAGGCAGACAGAGTGGCAGGCAGAGGCAGAGGGAGAAGCAGGCTCCCTGCCAGGCAAGGAGCCCAATGTGGGACTCAATCCTAGGACACTGGGATCATGACCTGAGCCGAAGGCAGCTGCTTAACCAACTGAGCCGCCCAGGCGTCCCCGAAAACATTTTTTTAAAAAAGATTTTATTTATTTATTTGAGAGGGATGGAGACAGTGAGAGAGCATGAGCTGGGAGGGAGAGGGAGAAGCAGGCTCCCCCCTGAGCAGGGAGCCTGATTCGGGACTCGATCCCAGCATCCTGAAGAATGGTCCATCGAGAGCAGCCAGCCACCAATGCTCCCTGCAGCTGGGGAAAGGCAGCCTCGGTCCTGAAGCAGCATCCGGACAGCACCATGGCATCCAAGATCCAGTCCCAAGTCTAAGAAAGTGACCGTCCTGCCCATTTCTGGAGCAAGCACCACGCTTACATGGCCCTGTGTTCTGCATGTATTCTTCCATGTCCGCTCCAGTTCCCCAAATGCAGCACGCTGGGGACACGGCTGCTCCCCTCTGCCTACGTGCTGTCCTCATCTGCACTCATTCAATCCACACATGTTGATGGCGTGCCCGCTCTGGGCCAGGCACTGTGCTGGGCCCTGGGGCCCTGGCCAGGGCTTAATGCAAGTCAGCTCTTGGGCCTGGAATCAGCCTGCTCATCCAGAGAGGCGGATTGGGCTGCCCCGGCCGGCAGTGCCATACTCTCTCACTGTGGAGGCTCCTCACAGCCAAGCAGGGGCAGGAAGGGAAGAGCAAGCGCTGTGGGGATGATGGCAGAAGTGAGCCTTCGGGGCCCAGGGCAGGCAGGGGCTCTGACGACTCAGGTTTAGGGATAGTAGAGCAGGGTGCCTTCCCCTCCACCCCACGCAGCCCCTGCTTGCCTCCCCTGGGAATCTGTCTGCACTGTTTGTTGAGGCCGGCTCCCCTGCCATGGGAAATGGCCTGCAGTCCCTTTTGGCTCAGTGGGGAGTTGGAATCACACACAGATGCACGTGTCAACAAACAGATCGGTGTCCCTTGTGCACGAACGGGAGATCATGCCTCCGGTTCTCCCACAGGTGAGCCCGTGGGTACATCCGTGTTCCCCACCTACGGACGCTGGCAAATGGGCATGCCACAAGCCAGTGTACACCCACGGTCTCTGTCTATACTCCTAATTCCCCCCATCCCCTGCTCCATGCCCACACAGGCAGGGCCTGTATTCCTGCTGGCATGCATGTGTGCACATGCAAGGACCATCACAGACATCCTCATGCCTTGGTGTGGGTACACACCCGGCACATGCTAGTGTGGGACGGCTGAGCGACAGGTGTCAGACCGCGGCCTTGCTGGGCTTCCGCCAAGTCCCTGCTCTAGACCAGGAAGAATTCGGTTCTGATGGTTGCCTTAGCACCCTGCAGAGCGAGGTGAGCCTTTTCTCTTTTCCCTTTTTGGGGCCAGCCTTCTGAAGCACCGTGAATATAAGTCTTCAGTTCCCTTCCCTCCCCAGAGACCAGGTTGCTCTCTAAATACCAAGGCAGGAGAGTGGAGACTTAAAAAGGTCATTACCAAATATCGAGAGGTTGGTATTTAGCTAGTGAAGTGGCTCCTGGAGGAGAGCCTCAGGCCCCTGTGGGGAGCCTTTGTTAACAGCATGGTTGTTGGGCCCGGAGTGGGAGGAGCCTGCGGGGGGTGGGCCCTGAGCAGACGGACAGACCCTCAAGGGCAGGAGTGGCCTATCTGGGGCTCTGGATGGGAAGGAAGATGTAGGTGGAGAGCCTAGGGATCGGGGTCCAAAAAGCACCCCAATTTTTCTAGGGTGCCCAGGGGAGGAAACAGGACTTCAGTCAAGACCTCAGGACCCAAGGGGCCTGGCCAGAGCCAAACATCCACCCCTCTGCCTCTAGACTTTGCAAAGTTTTCTGGACCATGACAGTGACTTCCTCCTAGGGAATGTTCCCCTCTCTTCCTCCTTTCTCTTTTTATGGTTAAGGCGAACAACAACAATAACAACAAATGATTACTTTCAGGGTCTTTGTTTGGGGGGGGTGATGGGGGGGGCAGGAATAGCTCCGTGAGCTGCCTGAGTGGGAAGGGGAGGCCCTGACGACAGATGTTGGCAGGAGGTAGGCCGTAAGAACAAGGACTTGACCAAACTGCTCTGCAGAAGGACAGGAATTAGTTTTACTCCTGAGAGGGAAGGAGAGAGAGAGGAAAGACAGGAGGGAGGCCAGGGAGAGCCAAGGCTCCAGTGGGAGGCTGGGGTGCTGGGTCTTCCCCACCTGCACTCCACCTCTGTCCCCTCCCTTCTTTGCCCCGTTCTGGGCCCCAAGCCTGACCTCCTTGAACAGCCCTGACCTCAGAGGCCTCTCCGCCTTGGGCTTCTGGTTGGGTTTGGCCAATGGGAGGTGCTGCCAGGTGAGCAGAGCGTACAGGAGAGGTTGGGGGGTTTACTCTCTGTGTCCCTTCTGGCCCCTATCTGAAGTCACAGGTCCTGTCGAGAGGTCTCCCCTACCCCCCTCCCCAAAGGACAGCCACAAAGGCCATCCTGCTTCTTTCCGGCTCAGCCAGCCCCGTTTGCTGGGGTGCTGGGGTGACTTCACCAGTCGGCATAAGACTTTGGGACAGGAGGCCACTGTCTGCATCTAGCTTGGGACCACCACAGAGGGGACTGCTGGGCGATGAGTGTTGTGTCCCCCAAATACATATGTTGAAAACCTACCCCTCAAGGTGGTGGTCTTAGGCGGTAGGGTCTTTGAGAGGTGACTAGATCATGAGGGCGGAGCCCCCGTCAACAGGATTAGTGCCCGAATAAAGAGACCCCCCACCCCCTGGGCTTCCTTGGTCCTCTGTCATGAGGAAATTTCATGGAGAAATTCATGGAGAAATTCGCAGTTGGCGACCCAGAAGAGGACTCTCATCTGAACCCAGCCGTGCTGGCTCCTGAGCTCAGACTTGCGGCCTCCAGAACAGTGTGCAGTAAATATCTGTTGTGTATAAGCATCCCCGTCTGTGGGACTTTGTCCCAGAAGCCTGCGCTGACTCAGGCGGAGAGGAGGGGCTGGCGTGGATGGAAGGATGGTGACAGGGACCATGTTCAGGGCATGTGTTGGGGGAGGGGGTCGTGAAAACAAGGCTTGTGACCCTGACATGGGACCTTCTGGATGCTGGGATTAAGGAAACACTGGGAAATCTCAAGGCCCCCCCACCCTCCAATCCCGGCCTGTGACTAGTGAACCGGCTCCCTTCCCCTCACCTTCCCTCCCCCCTCCCCCACCTCACAGCTGCAGAGGACCAGGGGCATCAGGTCCTGGCTTTCATGAGGCTGCCAGGCTGCCGGTAGGGCACAGTGGGGGAGAAGGAAGCTGTAGGAGCCGTGACTCAGGGATGGATTTATTTTTCTGGCTCCTACGAGGCAGCAAGGGAGGGGGACAGGCAGAGGGGAGCCTTTCAGGACTAGTGACGCATCATGCAATCAGATGACATTTAAATATTCATAAAAAAGCATGCAGATGTGAGTGTGAGACTGGTGGGCCAGTGTGGGAGGGACGAAAAGAAAGAGATTGGGAATCGCAGGCTGCATTTTTCCAGAGTGAGAAAGAGCATTTGGGATCATTTAGTTTGACCTTTAACTGTGGCAGGAATTTCTGGCATCCTGAGTGGCGCACAGATAGGGAGCTTCCTCCCTCCTAAAGCAAGATGATCCTTCTTGGGGCAACAATCCTCGCTGCAGGGAACTTGGCTGGAGAGGGGAAGAGGTCTGGCTCCCTGAGGAGCTGGAGAGGGAGTGGGGCAGAAGGACACCAACACTGGTTTAGGGATCAGGAGACCTGGTTCTCAACCCAGCCTGGGTGCTCCTGGCTCTGTGACCTGGAGGAAGTCACTCCACCTCTCTGAGCCTCAGTGCCTCATCTGTGAGCCCGGGACACTTGCCTTATGAGGAGTCCGTGGGCATTAGTGAGCTGGTGAGGGCAGCTGCCTTGGCTGGTGGGGCCAGGACCCTCAGCTGGGTTGGGGGTTCTCTGGACCACCTCTTGAGGCAGGGTGGGCCACAGCCAAGGTCTGAGGGTACCTGGGCATCTGGGGTTCATCCTTGGAGGCTCCAGGTTGTGGCCAGCTTCAGTGATTGTCATGGAGGGGGCTTGGTGGAGGACAAGGTCACTACTCAGTCATATCCAGCTGCTTAGGGCTGGACTGGACATCTGTGAGGGGTTAGGGTGCAGCAGACCCAGCCATGCAGAGTGGAAGAGATGGAATAAAACCAGGAACCAATGAGCGTAGTTCTGCTTCTCAACTGGATTTGTGATCTTGGGCAAAAGTCCTAACTTCTCTGACCCTTAGCTTCTCTATCTGAAAATAGCCAGAACCTCCTGAAGATGTTCTAAAGGCAGGGAGGCAGGCTCTCTCAAAATGCCAGGTGGGTGGGGGAGGGGTATAGGGACTCCCAAGAGCCATGGGGGGCCATGGGGGTTTGAGGAGGATGTCAGCCTGCTCACAGCCTGCTGGCGAGACTCAGCATTTTGCCTCTGAACCAGGGCAGCAGGCGGGTAAGCAGAACCCGTCCCATGCCTTTATGACCCAGGGTAGGATAGGACACCGAGGGCCCTAGTCTCGCTTCCCACCCGGTATTGGGATCCCCACGACAGGCCCCAGCTGGGATTCTGGGCTTAGATTTCCTGACTGATAGGGAGCTCACTGCCTCCCACTGAAGCCCATGGCATTGCCGGAGGCTCTGCTATGAATGCTCCCTCAGCTAGGCTGAGTTCTGTCTCCATGGCCCCATTAGCCCCCTGGCCCCAGACAGGCTTGGGAAGGTCTAAGAGCCTTCTGCAGCCAGGGCTGCATGAGAGGAAATCAGAGCAATAAACAGCTGGATTGAAGGAACTTCTACTTCTACTTCCCCTGTGCCCTTGACTCTGTCTCTTCCTCTCCTCTCCTGGGCCTTTCTTGGTGTGTGAGACCTCTCTCGGATATCGTAACCTCTCCTTTCCCCTGTAGACTGCAAACCCATGGAAGGCTCTTCTATTATAAAAATAAGCCGACAAATAGTGATACCCCTCCTGAGACCCAGGGGCTCCTGGGGCTTTGATCCTGATCTTTTTGCCTTGAAGCCAAGTTTCCCCAGCAGCTTCCATTCCCCATCCTCACTTCCTCATTTCCCATGCCTACAGTGGGTCTTCTGCTCCCACAAGGACCTTTCTAAGGTCAGCAGTGACATACATGATGTTAGGCCCTACGGACACCACTCAGTGCTTACCTTGGCTCACATCCTGCCTCTCGTAACTCTGGTTTTCTGTTCCCATGTGGCCCCCTGATGCTCTCCAGTAGTCATGTCCCCCAGCGGTCTGCACCCGGCCTTCTTTTTCTACTCCTACACAGTCTGGGTCAGTCCACCCATGGGGTGACTGTACGTGCCAAAGACTCCTGAGTCTCTGCTGCAAGCCTGGGCCTCCCTCCGGAGCCCCAGACCTGCATATCCATCTGCCCATGGGCCAGCTGCCCTTCACACTCACCACGTCCAACACAGAGTTTGTCACCTTCCTGCCCAGGGCTCTCTGCATCAGGTGACATCAACTCCACCAACCCAGGTGCCCAAGCCAGAAACCTGGGGCCCTCCCCCTTGACTCCTTACCTCTCTTACTCTCCTACTTCCATTCAGTCCCTGGGTCCTGCCAGCTCTACCTCCCAGATCTCTCTCTAACCTGCCCTTCCTTTCTGTTTGGGAGGAATATCTCCTGCTTAGATCATTCACCCCGCCCCCCTCCCGGTGTCCCAGCCTCGAGTCCCCAGAGACCAGCAACGCGTACAGGGCTCTGCCCCAGAGGGGAGAGGAGGTGGCTGCAGATGTCATTGATGCGGGCCTCTTGAAACTGGGACAGATCAGGGGTTCTATTTCCTTGTGACTCGAGGCCTGGCTTTGGGGAGAAGGGATATGTGCTCCTGTGGGCACGCATGTGTGTATATAGTGTGCCTGGCTGTGTGCGTGTGTGTGCGCACGTATGTGCATTGCCTGTAGGTGCACATGTGTGTGCCCGCTGGAGGGGGTGTGATTCAGGAAGGGCTCCCATCCCCACTGTCCCCAGAGATGTTTCCCAAGAGCCTGTCTCTTGCCCGTCACCCGCCTACACGGGAGAACAAAGCTCTTTCCAGCTGACTGCCGCCCATGTTTGCCGAGACGCGCGTTGTACATCTCAATTTTTATCACATGAAAATGAAATAAAGAACGCTGGACCAGCTCCCGAAGAAACAATACTGCAGAGAGAGAAAACTCCTTTGCTGCTGAGTGCCCCGATCCCCTCTGTGCCTCCCTGAAGAGCTGTCCCTGCTGAGACGTCAGTACTCTTCTCTCTTTGGGGCCTTCAAAGA
>ML100551.1:0-15763 GCA_003697995.1 Taxidea taxus jeffersonii | reverse complement strand
GCGCGTATTCCTCCAGAAAGCAAAATCAGGATTTAATCAAGGAACTTTCTATATCCTCAAAGAGGGCCTTTCATAATGACGGTCAGAGGGATTTCATAATCGCTATGAGCCAGCAACTACTGTGTCTCTTGTTTTTCTCCTTTCCAAATGAGAGCAATTAACTATGGTTATTTTATTTCTGCTCTACAATTGTATTTTTGTTTGATGAGGGAGCAAGAAGGTAGAAAATTAGTCTTTCTAGTTCATATGCCATTGAACCATAAAAAATGTCATCCAGACTTGATGAAAAGAACTACACATTACCTCATGATCTCAGCTGGATGTAGGATTGTGTCTCTTGGCGAGGCAGCATGTGATCTATGTTTGAAAGGAAGAGTTTGATGGATATCATAATAAAGTAAACTCTGGCAGAAGTAGTCTACATGTCCACCACATAATTCTCATTTTTTTCCTGGTCACATTTTGATGTCATCTCCTAGACCACTTGTATTCAAGCGTGGCCCTATCATAACTTTGGCCAATGGAATCTGATAGAAATGCATGTGTATCTCCAGTACCTAATACCAAGCCTTTAACATAGTGAGTGCTCAATAAAAAAGAATGAACACCCACCTTTACTCTCTCACATTTATTTTCAATTCAGTTACTCAATATATACTGACTGAATGCTCTCCTCCTTTGGCCTCTGGGGACTCTCTCACTTAGGGCTTGACCTAAGACTTCTCTCTTCAGTAATAGCTTATGGGCCACAGTATTTCACACACTCTCACTACTATCATAATTTTACTTCCCTTTTTCCTGTGCTTTCCAAATTTTCCAAAGTGACATCAACTAAACTGTTAAACCATTATGAGGGCATTCTCAGTGGTTTCTTTTTGGTCGTAATGCCCTAATCTGGGAGACACACATTAGAGGAGATCACTCAGATTGTACATTAGGTTAGTGGGGATTTGTCCTTTTTGATACAGTTTTCCCATAGGAGTTGCCCTATTGCCGGAATTTGGCAATTAACCATTGAGAAAAAGTTTTATGAAAATAGATCACTGTACATGGTAGTTTCTGGGCTTGTATTAATAAGCCCTTGATAGCTTGATAAAAGCCTGACTGAATGAGCTGTATCTAAAATGCCTCTTTGGAAAGCAAAAGGTTGCACGAATAATTGTTAGGCCAAATTTAAATTTTCTGTTATCTGAGATATCTTCAGAATAACAGCACTGTTTATCTTCCCTCTGTGTCATCCAAAATTATCTGGGAACCATCTACAAAGAATTCTAAAATGGTAAATATATGCATTCTTTGAAACTAAACAAACACTTTTCAGACATGACCAGTTGCTTAAACACACTATCGATCATTATAATGAAGACCCCAGTTTGTTACTAACACACAAAGCCTAATCGTTTGGCTTATGAATTTGGCTGTGAAAGAGCCCTTCCCCCTCTCATTTCGTATGGTCTTTGAACGTAATTCCCTTACACTTTTATGTATGTAGACTAATTAAGAGAATAATATTACATTTGATTTTCCTATTTTTATCAAAAGTGATTATCTTTAACAAATTCTTTAAATTGTTCTGCTTTTGTATCAGTGATTAATGTATTGTGCCTGGTTCTTCTTGCCCGTTAATTGTTTTATACAAGTGGATGCTAATATAAGCAATAAGGTTTTATTAATGTCCCAATCAAATATATTGAAGCATATATGTGTTAAACACACGAGTGCTAAATAGGTGATCTTTCTTAAAAGAACATTAGGTTTTGAACATTGATCCATATTTATTAATTAATGTCTCTTTCAGAGTTTTCCTGCAAGATGATTAAAAATTGTTTATGCTGTATTATACAACACAGTATATCTATTAACATATAGATTTATTCAGAAAGTATAAGTGAAACTATAACCCTTGAAGGTACAAATTTGAATACAGACAGATTTATAATACAATCCATATTTTTAGTTCAAAATAAATCATCTTTGAATAAGCACTTTAAAATAAAGTTGTGCTCTGATAAGTTATAAAAATAAATTTCCTAGAATTAAATAAAATATAGTCTTTTGAAACCTGAAAAAAAGAGGAAAAAATGTATGTTAATTGTGCTACTTTGATGCTATCAAGTATAGTTTGCTTTACCAAGAAATACTCCAAAAATTTAATTTGAGAAAAAGGAGGGGTCATATCAAACAATATTTACCTCTTTCTTCCCTCAACTTTCTAATATCTATTACCTTGAAATCTTTATTATCGTGTTTGCCTGTTTAACCTTCAAATTAAGTTACCAACCATGAGTGAATAAAATCTGGTCTTAGTCTCTGAAAATTTATTAAGTTAAGCTTTAGTCATTTTTCTTTAAATGTGACTTTATTTTTTTTAAGACAGAGAGAGACCAGAAGCATTCAAGTATGGGGGCATGGGCAGATAGATGAACAGAGAGAGAGAGAATCTTAAACAAGTTCCTTGCCCAGTGTGGAAGCTTGATCTCACAACCCTGAAATCATGTCCTGAGCCGACATTAAGAGTCAGACGCTTAACTGAGAGACCCAGATGCCCCTAAATGTGGTATTTTTATTTTCAAAAATAGGAAATGTAGATGACAACCTGACCACAACAATTTGTGACAATCATAAGGTACAAATGGTTCATTACCATGATAAGCAAAGACTAAAAATCGATAGGAAAATGACAAAGCATCCATGATAGTTTTAAAATACTGGGTTTAAATTCTTTGTTTAAAAGTCTTTGACACTTCTCTCCATGAGAGAGCAGGCCTATGTATCTTCTTCTAGAGTCTGGGCAGGTTTTTCACCGTTTCAGCTACCAGAATATGAGAGAGTAATGCTGTGTCACCTCTAAGGCTGCATCATAAGACACAATACAGCTTCACCAGAACACTCACTGTTGGTAACTGCCCACCTCCCCTGAGGACCCTCTGCTCTGAGGAAGCCACAAAGCTTGGAGAGACAGTAGGCAGGTGTTCCAGTCAGCCGTCCTCATCTTTGAGTCAACCAACCCAGGTGCCAGAAATATGAGTGAATGATTTTCTGAATGTATTAGTATTAATTGTGTGTATTAATACAAGTGTGTTTTAGTTTCCCATGCTGCTATAATAAATTACCACAAATTTAGTGACTTGAAGCAACAAAAATTTACTACCTTGTTGTCTGGAGGTCAGAAGTCCAAAATGGGTTTCATTGTGCCAAGTCAGTGTCAGCAGAATGGTGCTCCTTCTGGAGGCTTTAAGGTGGAATCTGTTCCCTTACCTTTTCCAAATTCTGGAGGCTGCCTGCATTTCTTGGCTTCTAACTTCTTCCTCCATCTTCAAAGTCAATAATGGCTGATGGAGTTTTTCTTTCATTATTCTCACATTCACTCTCCTACCTCCCTTTTCACTTACAAAAACCTAGATGATTACTTCAGGCCCAACAGGATCATCCAGGATAATCTCCTTACCTGAAACTCCTTAACATAATCGTATCTGCAAAGTCCCTTTTACATAGAAGGTAACAATTTCACAGGTTCTGGGGACCCATTATTTTGCCTACACCGTGTGATAGAGCCAGGACCAGCTTCCTAATGTGCAGAACCCATTGTGAAATGAAATACAGGACTCCACAATTAAAAGTTATTAAATCTTTCAAGGGCACCTGGATGGCTCAGTCGGTTACGCTTCTGCATTTGGCTCAGGTCATGATCTCAGGGTCCTGGGACAGAGCCCCGCAACCGGCTCCCTGCTCAGCAGCAAGTCTGTTTCTCCCTTTCCGTCTCTCTCTGTGCTCTTCCTCTCTCTCAAATAAATAAATGAATAAATAAATAGTAAAATCTTTAAAAATAAAAAATAGAAAATAAAAATAAAATAAATTAAAAAATTATTAAGACTTTTGAGATGGCCACAGCAGAGTGTTAAAGCAAGCCTGGGGCCCTTCTAAGTCCAAAGCCCCATGAGACAGCGTGGGCTGCACATCCACCTGTGAAACTGGGCCTGGAAACAGCTCATGGGCATCTCTTCATTCCCAGGTTTTAGTTCCTCCAGCTGAGGCCCCAGACATTATGGAGCAAAGACATCCCATGATGCCTTTTGAAATTGTTGACCCTCCAGAATTCAATAACATAATAACATGATTCCTTTAGGTGCTACATTTTAGGACACAACAATGGTAAATAAAACACCATCCAGTAGAAATAAAATCAGTGACAAAGCATCACTTTTCAAAAGCAAGATTGCAAATAAGCCAATATGTATGGAAAAAACCTTCCAGCTTTATTATTAGTCAAAAATGCAAATTAAATGATAATCATGCATCAGTCTGCCCCTTTCATATTGCCAACGGATTGAAACATGCCACGTTATTGAAAGAATGAAGAAACCTTTGTGTGTTTATAAGTTTGTCCAAACATTTTAGAAGAGCAAATTGTTAACATCCAATGACATTTTAAGTGAGTATGTCTTTTGACCCAATAATTCTACTTCTGCAAGTACTCTCAAACGTCTGCTCAAAGTTACTAGTACAAAGATTTTCACTGGAGCATCATTTGAAACTGAAAAAAATACATATGTAAAGTACATGTATAATAATATGTATATATAATGTGTGTGCATATATATATATACACACACACAATAATGAGAAAAAGGGCGCATAAATTGTGATACAGTGTTATTGTGAAATAGGATTCAGCCAATAAAGGTAGTTATTGCAGTAAGAATTGCTATGGGAGTATATCACATAGTGTTAAATTTAAAAAATAAAATCTACAAAACTGTTCCCACTTGATCTTGCTTTGGTAAAAAATGTGTGTATTTATGTATACATAAAAAAACTAAAAGTTTCAGTGTCGTCTCCTGCTTTTTCCCCAATTCGTCCCATGTTGTCTTTACTTATGCACCAGCCTTACTAAGCACTGTTTTTTTATCTGTCTTCATGCCTACATCTCTACTTTCTCTAGCTGGAAAGTTTTCCTGTCTCTAATGAGCCTGATTCACAGATTCTCAACTAGAATCACCACAGGAATTTTGTTGTTGCTATTTGTTTTCTTTCATCTTGTTTTCATACAAACGTTTAAGCCCCTTCCAAGGGACCTACTTATTCAGAATCTCCAGGACATGAATAAGATAAAACTGTAATTTTAAAAACATATGCAAGTAATTTTAATGGGACTAAAAACCAATGACCTAAGGAAACAAAGTGACTTCTCCTGACAGTCATGACCTTTCTGCATATATACCTAAGAGTCATGTTTAGGTATTTGTATTTATCATAATTGTTCCTTCATCTAATCAGTTACAAGTTTCAATTCATATAATTATGTCCTGAAATATAATTACTCCCTTACTATATTTGTAAACGCCACCCCTTTCCCTTTTCACTGCCTTTATTCAGCATTCAGACCATGGCAGTAGCCTCCGGTCCTCACTGCCTTCTCTCCAGATATCACCAACCAATCAGAGGGATCTTTAAGAAAAAATTAATATCTCCTGTTAACTTCTCTGGTTAAAACCCTTTAGTAGCTTTGCATAAAGTAAATATCCAGGGCAAAGACCAGTTCCTTCAGAACCTTCAGAAGATCTGTCTCATCTGACTCCACATCCTCATCCTTTGTTTACCTAATCCACTCTCCAGGTCCCAATTTAAATGTTTTATCATTCCCTTAATACTGCCCCACACATGCATGAATGTGTGCCCCTAAAGTAGGCCCTCTTTTTATTTGTTATCAAGATCTTCACTCATTCTTTTTATAGCTGGCATTCTGTCTTTAATTAATTTGTTTCCCAGATATACTGTAGAATCCAAGAGCAGGGGCATACCTGCCTTCAGAGTAATTGGTGAGAACTCAACGTTTAGTGAGTAAGTAAATGAATGCATTTAAAAAAAATGGATTAGGGACATTTGTTTCCAGGGCCCAGATGTTTTGTTTTGTTTTGTTTAAAACACAACTTTAAAAATTACAGAATGCCAAGATAAATATTTTGATTTTATCTTTGAAAAAAAAAAAAGAAAGCTTCTTGTGGTCTCTCTACAGATGCTTAAAAGCTTTAGATGAAAATGTTCATCATTTCTAAACACATAGTTTTATATATAAAAAAACATAGTCATACACTCATGGACAGTGTATTAGTTACAGAATAGGCAGGACACACATGGCACATCCCTAAAGAGTATTCAATAAAGGGATCTTTGTCAGGGTATAGGTAGGTGTAGGATAACCTCAATGCAGGATTGCAGCTCTAGTTCACAGCAAGCCTACCGCCATCACTTTCTGGCTTCCAATCTCTCATTGCACTTTCATTGGCGGAATCCAACTGGAAGCCAAAGGGCAAGGAGTTTAGGAACCCAGGTTAATTTCCTTGGACACAGAAGATGGTAAACATGTGGACAGTGGGTATCTGGGGCAAACCAAGACCATGCAGCTCAGTGAAAGAAAGAAGTATGGCTACATGCATAACCCAGACTTTTTATTAATTCCAGGCCTTTATCAGAACTATCAGCAAGCATTACAACACCTTGGTTAAAGGAGAGCAATACATTTTTCTCTTTCCAAAAATGCAACAGCAATAAAAAAAAATCCTGACTATAATAACTCTCAAGGATTGTGACTTTACCTCTGGGAGAGAGCAAAAATGGGAAATGGTGAGGGTAACTCTAAGTACAGATTTTCATGGGATGGTTCCAAAAAAACCCTGTTTCATTTCAATTAATAGTGTCTCCTTTAGCTCTGAAGAGCATCCTAGTTTGAATATCAGATTATGTGGTTATACTATCAAAATGCATAAAACAGAACTCTTAGCAATAAGAATAGGAATGGCCAGGGACAAAATTAAAGTAGAAGTCCTTACCATATTTTGCTTAATCTTTGACCCACTGATTGTGAACTACCTAAATTAAAACATAGAGTGTTTAAATAATATACATTAAAAAGATAAATTCCAGTTTTAAGTAAATTTCACTCTACAGAGTTTACCTTGCTGATAAAGATAAAAAATAAATCTTAAAATAAATAAGCACATAAGAAATTAAATATAGTGCAAAACAAGAAAAGAATTTGAATGCATTTTCTTACTCATGGTGCCATAACTAGAAATGAATTATAAAACTTAAAATAATAACAATAATAATATTCTCAAAAAATGGTAATCAAATTATATTTCTCTTAAATAATATTATTATAGAGCCAAAGAACAAATGAAAATTACAGTTAACACATTGATCTGGAAAATTTAAAAAAATGAAAACCGTACAACCCGGCCTATGGAATTCAGTCAAGATGTTGTTCAGTGGTAAATTCATGGCTGTAATGTTTTTATTTCTAAAAATAAAAATAAAAAAATCATATATATGTACAGCTGTAGAAGGTAGGAAGGCAATATTAGCCCAACGAATGTAAAGAAAAATAATAATTAAAGAGAAAATCAGTGAATTAGGAAAAAAATAATTTCATTACTCAACACATCCAATTCTTAATTCTTTTTTTTCCCTAAGATTTTTATTTATTTATTTATTTGTTAGAGAGAGAGAGCGAGCACAGGCAGATAGAGAGGCAGGCAGAGGCAGAGAGAGAAGCAGGCTCCCTGCTGAGCAAGGAGCCCGATGTGGGACTCCATCCCAGGACGCTGGGATCATGACCTGAGCCGAAGGCAGCCGCTTAACCAACTGAGCCACCCAGGCGTCCTCCAATTCTTAATTCTAATGAAATAGACTTGCTGTTCAAGATTCACTAATACCAAAGAGAAGAAAGAAAGGAAGAAAGAAAGAAAGAAAGAAAGAAATGGAGGGAAGGAGGGAGGGAGGAAGGAAGGGAGGGAGGGAGGAAGGAAGGAAGGAAGGAAGGAAGGGAGAGAAAGAAAGGAAAGAAGGAAGAAAGGTTATTTTAAAATTGCAAAACTTTTTAGTGTTAAAATTTATTAAAATATAGAATATAAAAACATTATTATTTAGAGTTATGAGGGGACTTTTTTGCTGTTTTACTTTTTTTGCTTACATTTTACTTTCACCAAAATAACCTTATTTTACTAGTGAGTTCTTTCAAATTTTACTGAAATAGGTCTTAACCATTGTTCTCCCTGTGTAAGATGAGCATACATTTATTGCATTAGGAACTCTTCCATTCCAAAGCATTAAAATTTTGCAAGAACAGGAAACCTAAGCTGTCTTTACTTCTAAGCAGAGATAAGTAATGCTAAATAAAAGAAGAGCAGCTAACTTTACACAACACTAAGAGAATTCACCACAGCCAAAGAGTATTTATGTGTAATTACCATTTAATATTAAAATTAACAAACCATATAAACTTTTAAAAAGAAACATGCTATTTCAATGAACACCAAAAAGGAGAATTTTATTTCTTTATTTATTCATTTATTCATTTATTTATTTATTGTAAGCTCTAGGCCTGACTTGGGGCTTGAACTCAGGACCCTGAAATCGAGTTGCGTGCCTCACTGACTGGCCCATCCAGGTGCCCAGTTAAGCAGCTTAATAAAAATACAATACCCATTCTTGATGAAAAATATAAACAAAACCTTCTAGGAACACTAGAAAGAGTTCTCACCTGTATGATACATCATTTAATATATTATATTAAGAAATATTATTGGGAAAGAGGAGATACCACTATTTGCAGATAGTATGATTCTCTTCAGAGGCACGGGAGATAATTTAGACAGTAATAAGCCTGAATAACAGGACACAGGAAAGGGGCGAGTTACATCAATAATGCAACCACTCCCCGTGTGTCTCTTTGAAAGTGAAAACTATGGACTTAGTGTTGAGTTTCACAGTTCAAGCCAAACATGTTAATGGCACAAAGTCAAGTCAAATATTCCCTCCATGCTTTTTCTATCAGTTTGAAGTTTGCTCTCACCTACTGTACTTACATCAGAATGGAGCTTTGTCTTTCATGGTATTTGCATTTATTTAGAGCAAAAATGTCTCTCAAATTACTGATAAAATGATAAACAGCAATGTGTGCCTGATTCTTCAGGAACTGTATGTATTTTACTAATGTGACTCAAATGTTACCCTGTTCTCTTAAATGAGATAGAACTGACACAAGCTCCCATCGATTCTCGGAGAAGTTCAGCGCTTTCCCAAAGACGTGTACACAGGCCCAGGTAATTTTCCTGGTCACTTCTGCCCCCCTGTTTGTTCGATGTTCTTTCCTATCACTACCTTGCAAAAAGTACACTTGGCTTTCCCCACCCACAAGGCTCTGCTCATTTCTGATGTTGGAAGATTTAGAAATCTCCTACCTACCGTCTCTTTCTTTCCTCCCTGGAACTTTCTACAACCAAAAAGTTCAACTCCCTGTTTCTCTGAACAAATAAGAAAATCCCTTTCCTGAGGAGAATTCCGCTGTCTCTTGCTAAGTGAGTTTACCTCATTGCAATATGTAATTACTTATGCATATTATCAACACTATCAGCTTGAAAGACAGTTTTGCATAGAGGTAAAAACCTGTCAAATTGCTCTGGGCTGAGTCCAGAATTCACCACCCCTTACCAGCAGTGTGACCACAGGGAGCAAATCAGACTCTTTAAACCTTCAATTTCCTCATCCATGAGAGGCCACAGAAAGCCCAACTTCAGAGGGTATTGTGAAGGCTACATGAGGTAATCATTAGAAAACATTTACTGTAGTGCTATTAGTAAGCCCCAAGTTAATATTTTTATTAATATTAATTTATAGTTTGCTGCCTGAGCTTACTTTTTTTTTAAGATTTTATTTATTTATGTATTTATTTATTTATTTATTTATGAGAGAGAGAGAGAGAGAGAGAGAGAGCGAGCGAGCTCAGGCAGAGTGGTAGGCAGAGGCAGAGGAGCCCAGTGTGGGACTCGATCCCAGAACGCTGGGGTCATGACCTGAGCCAAACCAACTGAGCCACCCGGGCTCAGTCCCTTGAGCTTACTTTTTATTTAGTAGAAACATTTTTATAATTATAATGCTGAAGAGCGACAAGTATGTAAGTACCTTTTGAAGTTGATATTTTGTTCTCTTATAATATCAAAAGCCAATTGCAAATAAAGGCATGAAATACCCCACTCAAAACAGCAACAAAAATATTAGGGGTAATTCTAGCAATGAAAGTGAAGGGGTGGGGCTTCTGGGTGGTTCAGTTGTTTAAGCAACCAACTCTTGGTTTAGATTTAGGTCATAATCTCAGGGTCCTGGGATAGAGTTCTGCCTCCAGCTCAGTGGAGGGTCTGCTTGGATTCTCTCTGTACCCCTCCCTCTGTCCTGTCCATCTCCCGCACCCCCACTCTCTCTTGCAAATAAATAAATAAATCTTTAAAAATAAAAAGTTAAGGGTTTATGAAGGGAATTCTAAGTAAAGAACCAACCTGGGGTATTTCTCAGTAAGAAGACAGCATTGACTGGATGACTAATCATCTATGTCTTTAAAGTAGCTCTAATTAAAAAAAAAAAACAACAGTAAATTTCTTTTTTCTTTTTTAACTTCAGAAAATTATTCTAAATTTCATCTAGAAGAATCAACAGGTCAGGATAGCTAAAAATTCTTAACAATATTATATCCCGGGGCGCCTGGGTGGCTCAGTGGGTTAAAGCCTCTGCCTTAGGCTCGGGTCATGATCCCAGGGTCCTGAGATCGAGCCCCGCATCGGGCTCTTTGCTTTGCATGGGGCCTGCTTCCTCCTCTCTCTCTGCCTGCCTCTCAGACTACTTGTGATCTGTCAAATAAATAAATAAAATCTAAAAAATAAATAAATAAATAAGTAAATAAATAACAAAACAATATTTTATCCCTATTGAGAACAATTTACTGACCATTAGAAAGTTATTAGTTTTTCTGTGACTCTACTAGGAAATAACAACACTTCGAGGCAATAGCATACCATCCCTTTCTGGGTGAGTGTAGAAGTGCATTGTTACAAACCTGCTGTTCATTTATTTTAAGACAAATCTGTAGGAAAACAGGATATGAGGCTTCTAGCAGACTGCCCAACACAATGTTTCTACCTACTTCCTTCCCTAAGAGATGTTTGTCCCCTTTTCTAATCTCTTAAGAATAAATGTTAAGAACATGTAAAAAAAAATTTTTAAATACGTAAAATAAGACCTCTTAGCTTTGGTGTCATTGTATGACCAAGCTTTCCCGGCTGAAGAAATTATATTATATTTCTGTATTACATTCAAATTTTGGCCCTCTTATTTTGACATCAAAGGCATTTGTGTTCTTTAACGCAAAAATATAAAATGATAAAACTAGCTTTTGCTCTTTTCTTCTACTGGACTGAGACTTCACTCTTGAGGGCACATATGTTCTTCTTCCTTTCAAGAATGTCATTTTATTTCTGAAGAAACAAGAAGTGAATGCTTTCTGAGTGGAGGAAGACACGGCCTCAGAGCATTCTACTGCTTACCAGGTTGTTTATCTTCCAGCCAAAAAATGGATTTATTATGTTTTGAGTCTCTACTCAACTTATGTTCTAAGTTTGAGGAGAAGAGAGAGAAAGAGAAAGAGATTGGTTAAGGAAGAAGATGGAAAACCTGCCTAAGGGGAATTGAGTGACAATATGAAGAAAAATGTCTCAGGTCATTGGTTCTTGTTAACCACTTTTTTCTACTATATAGAAATCATAAAGGAAATACATAAATTACCAAAAATATGTGAATAAACTTTGTACTGAGGAACCTTGTTCTATTCAGTTATAGAGTGCCACAAAGAATAATGACCCATTTATGAATAAATGAAATTTAAAAAGAAAAGTTCACCTTGATACCTTCCTCATTTCTCACCCTTTTTATTGTTTCTGAATCTTGGACTATTTTCACTAAGCTTCCTTAAAAATCCCTCTGTTAGAGTCTCTGCTGCAAGTAAGGTTACTTCTTTTCATCCTGCTATCTTAGAAAGGAACGATTTCCTGAAATTCTCTTCTTTTCTATTCTCTTCAGGAAACACAGTCATTTCTATTCCTGCTATTACCACATTTATGGAAATGACTCTCAGATATAACTTTTAATTTCTGATCCTAGTTCCCTGGTTGTAATAAAATACTGAACATTTCTACATTTTATTTTTACATCTCAACCATGTTCTCAGATTCTTAACTAAAAAAATGAGATTCATATTTTTTTCTCCTCTTTTCCCCTCCATTTTATAACTAGTTCCCACATCTCGATGACTTTTACATTACCCAAACCCCTTTCCAATCTTGTAGACACCACTCTGGCTCACACCTTTTATATTCCCTAACTTGACTACTAGAATCACTGCTTACATCTTATCCTTCTCCATTCATGCTTATCCATCTTATACACTGTGGTCAGACCAATCCAGCCTAAACACTACTGAGATCCTCTCTGCCAATAGAAATCCTAATCTTTATTTTAAGGTCCCATATGAAACAATACTTCTTCTGTGGCATTTTTCTTGACATACACACTGTTTGTAATATCTCTCTCCTTTTATACTCCATCACATTTTGGGTACACGTGTTTTTATGTCAACTGTCTTACCCTTATGGCTATTTCTGTGGGAAAGCACATAGAAAAAAAGAATGCAAAACTTTTCCAAAAACCAACGTGCCAGAAATGAATCTAAGTCTCCCGTGGTGATAGTTGCATTCTTGGTTTATATAAATGTTCAACAAAGGATTAATTTGATGCCTCTGTTTTTCAACATTCTTTGAAACCTGATTCATTCTTTTGATTATTAGGAATCCAAACTGAACTCCCTTAATGAATCAAAATCTGTGTCATCTAGGAAGGTTTTCAGCATTCTATAAAATGGTGATTTGGCACAAAACCAATGTAAGTAGAAAGAGTAGGACAAGACATGGAACTCAATCTGTATGTCCTATTGCAGTTTTGTGAACTTCAAATTGAATTTCTGAAGAGAAGCAGCTCACTTTTGGGTCATGTGAACCCTCAATTAAACCCCAGGAGCCTGTGATTCCTAGAGGCCACACAAAAGCCCAGCTATAATGATAACACTAGCCTCCACTCCTTCTGCTTCTTGGCCTACTGTCACTGATAGCTTTTTAAATAATTGTGAAAGTCACAATTGCCCCACCCCCAGAAAAAAAAATGTGCTTCTAAAATCAAGATATACCTAATTCTTTATATAGATCAGAAATATCAATATTCTTTTTTTAAAGATTTTATTTATTTATTTGACACAGAGAGAGAGATCATAAGTAGGCAGGAAGGCAGGCAGTAGGCAGGAGAGAGAAGGGGAAGCAGGATCCCCGCCGAGCAGAGAGCCCAATGCGGCGCTCAATCCCAGGACCCTGAGATCCTGACCCGAGCCAAAGGAAGAGACCCAACCCACTGAGCCACACCCAAGTGCCCCTAGAAATACCAATATTCTTTAAAGCTACTTCTCATCCCTATAGATGTAGCATCAAAAAAAAAAGAAAAGAAAAGCTAGCAGCCCAAGAAAATTATACCTTATTTTTTGGATTTTCAAAATTTTAAAATTACTTTCATAAGTCTGGCCATCTAAAAGATGGGTTGTCTAAAAACAAAATAAAACAAATACTGCAACTAAAAGCACATTTGGCACATTTGGAGTCCATGTATGATCAAGGTCATAGTAATGTACAGATTGCTTGACCTTATCCCCTACTTCTTTGTTTTCCCTCAGAAGAAAAAAAGTATGCTAATTAAAATTAAATATTCAAATTAAATACCTTAAGTAAGAAATAGATAGGTCTTGATCAGGAGACAGGGAAGGTTGAGTAGAAAGAAGCAAGAGAGTACTTCTAACCAAATTTTTGCATGCACAGTTTCAAAAACAAAAAATCAGGCAAAACCCAGTGTCTGTAAAGCTTCGTAATAACAGTGCGATCTTCTTTCACTTTTTTGGGAAAGAAACTGAAGTCTCCTTAGTTACTTAATTCTTTGAGGTGAATATTTTGTGACTAAGTGGGGCTTTCACGTAGAGGTAGAAATTCTTTTTTTTTTTTTTTTTTTTAAGATTTCATTTATTTATTTGACAGAAAGACACAGTGAGAGAGGGAACACAAGCAGAGGGAGTGGGAGGGGGAGAAACAGGCTTCCCGCCAAGCAGGGAGCCCGATGTGGGTCTCAATCCCAGGACCCTGGGACCATGACCTGGGGCCGAAGGCAGAGGCTTTAACCCACTGAGCCACCCAGGCGCCCCTAGAGGTAGAAATTCTTAAGGTTTTTGGACTACAGAAAAATCTGAAGTCATCTAGAATTCCAAGGCAGTACAAAATGCAGAATCCCTCAAATTCTTTCCTACAGTTTGTTCACTTTCCTAATAAGATCTCACTAGATTTTTGCAAATCCCAACTAGCCCAGTCAAAATTTGAGTTTTTAATTTACCTCACTAATATGTTTGTATAATATTTATAATTGGTAGAGTGATGAGAAGTTGGGTGAATGGCACATAAGATAACATCAGCCTTAAGTCCTAGAACGTATGCTCAAAGCAATGGAAGTTGGGAGAATCTGAACTTCACTCATGATAGAATTCTTGCTTAAAAATAAGCTAAGCCTCTCCCTCTTTTTCTCTCTCCTGTAAAACCCACTCTGAAAGCCACGTTGCTTTGTTAACTTTCATAGCATGTCTCCCACCACAGCCTTCAACACCTGAAAAATTAGTGGAAGAATTTGACTGATTATAGAGGCTGTTTTCCTTGTTCCACGGCTTGTTCTAAAAGGGATACTCAGCAGAACTTGCATTTTTTTCTTTCATTTTGTGCTGTCTGCATGAGTAATTACCTCCCTGATTTCTGAGATGCAATTGAGTAGCTTCTACATTAGAAAAATCCAAAGATTGATAGAGGCATCGCTCCTAAAGGATTAGTTTGCTGCTGTAATTCCACCGAGTAGGTCATTCAAATAGCAAAATGCTACAAAGTTTAATTTCTCCCGCTTTTAAAAGCCAGATATTGTTACCAATTTCAGGGAAACTGGAAAGGTCCCATGGGTCTGTTAAGCAGGTGATGATCTTTCAAAATCCCCGGAGGGGTTGTTTCTGCCCTCAGGGAATATGTTATCCCAGAGAGGGACTTTGCAGCAACGGAGGGGAGGTAGAGATCACTTTCTTGAAAGATAAAGCTGACAATTTCCTCATCTGTAAATTACAATTTCTAAATATCTGTCCTGATAACTTCATAGCAAGCTGAAATCAGCTATGCAAACCCCTTAGCAGTATTGAGCTGTAAGAAGCTGTATAACCTGGTTCAATAAGGAAGAATTGCTTCTTTTAAAACAGGTGTCATCATTGGATGAGGCAGCCTACCTTGGTCTCTTAGTGGGCTGGGGGCTGCCATAACAAAGTACCATAGACCGGTGTTAAGGGTGATTTAAACAACAGAAACTGACTCTCTTACAGTGCGGAGACTGGGAGCCTGAGATCAGGGTGTCCACGTGGTCTTATGAAAACTGTTCTCCTGGCTTTCAGATGGCCATCTTCCTGGGCCACTACATGGGGAGAAAGAGAGATCTCTAATCTCTCTCTCTCTCTCTTTTTTTTAAAGAACCCCATTTCTTTCAGATCAGACTCTACCTTCTGATCTTATTTAGCCTAAATCACTTCCTCGAAGGATCTATCTCCAAGACTGAGGTGAAGGGTTGGAGTTTCAACATATGAGTTTGGCGGCACACATTCAGCCCATAGCATAACCCAAAATTAAAATAAAGAATCAATGAAATTTCACACATTTTAGATCCTCAAAAATTGCATAATCCCAAACTTGCATTACATGTAGAATCTGGGTTTAGACTCCCTATCTGCCTCTTTCTTCCTCCCTCCCTTCCTTCCTTCCTTCCTTCCTTC